>KZ559640.1:0-56842 GCA_002850765.1 Aspergillus taichungensis
TCATCCAGGATTTACCTTGATTGTTTACCGATGAGCGTGATAGACATGTTCATGCCGTGGTCGTTTCAATTGTTGGTTGGATTGTATCCTACTTTTTTTTGGAACCGTTCGTGGGGGGTGGTTTGTGGTTCGCATCCACTTGGTGTGGGTCTGGAAGATCTTCGGAGTGGTTTGGTAGGGTTTGGTTGGTTTAGAGTTGGAATTTGATTGAGAGTTGTATGTAGTATGAGGGTGGGTAGTGGGTTGTTTGCTTGGATGGAGGTATATATAATATATGTATCTATATGTGATTTTGTGTGGATTTATGAAAATTGTATGCTGTAGTTTACATAGGTCAAATGGAAGCAATGTTGTTGTTGGGTTATAGAAGGCCGTAGGACCTACCTGGTCTCTGCTGTGTCTTTGGCTTCGTGCGTCTTTGGCTTGCTTGAAGTGTTGGGTGTAAGATAGTCCGGGGATAATATGTATCTTAGCACATTGCCAGTATCACTGGTCTTTGCCCTCTAAGACGCAAGACTGTCATTGATCCTGAATTTTGAATAGATCTGCTCACACGACAGGAAGCAGCCAACTTGATCCATTACGCAACAACAGAAAGAAACAAAAAGAGATTTCATAAACGTAAATAACGCTATAGAGACCTCACTTCTGAAGCAATCCCAAAACCGCCTGAATGCCCTGGAACTTCCCCCTCCCGTAATCCACCTCCTCCACCAACTCCTCAGCCTGCTGCACCAGACCCCGGATTACCCGCTGGGTGTAATCGAAGCTGTTCGTCGCGCGCAGACACGATAGAGCAACGTCGCTCGCGCCCGGGCTGTCTGTCTTCTGCTTGAGCAGGTTCAGCAGGACCTTGTCGTCGGGGTTGGCGTGGATGCTGTGGATGATGGGGAAGGAGAATTTGCCTTCGGTGATGTCGTCGCAGACGCCCTTTTTGGCGGCGTATTCGTCGCTTTGTAGGTTTTTGTAGTCGTCGCGGATTTGGAAGATTACGCCGAGGGTGTTGGCCAGGGGAACGTAGTCTCTGCGTGGGGAGTTAGAATCTGGCAAAGAGTGGAAAGTAGGAAGGAGAGTATTCACTTTGTGCAGGAACTTTCGAGCATCATGAGTCGAATTGCCAGTCGGAAGAGACCGCTTGTCTTATTGTTGACCATGTTGATGTACTCGGCTTCTGTGGGGCAGATGGATAGATCGCGCCAGTAGAGATCCATGCCTTGGCCCATGTGGAGGTTGAGCATTTCTTCGGTGAATATCTGGTGCGCTGAGAGGCTTTGGTGCTTTTGCAGCTCCTGCGAGGCGAGAAAGTAGGCGTGGTTGGCGGAGTTGATGGTTTGCGCGGTGCCAAAGACAAGGTGGGCGGCTGGGAGACCCCGGCGTAGGGGGGAGTTGTCTTCGATGTCGTCAACACTAGAGTTGTTAGTGATGTCTTTATTTTCTCAAAATAAGTAATGGGAGGAGTACAGAAGTGAGGCAGTGTGGAGAATGTCGACGATTTTTTTGATAGATTGCAGATATTCGTTAGGCACTTGGAGCCATTGATTGAAGGCGTCGATCAAGAAACTGCGGGTGTTCTTCCCCGAGTTTGATAGGAGATATTGGAATGGCCCACTGGTGACCTTGCTGCTGTCGACTACCCATGTGTCCTCAGATATAGTATCCCGGGACAGAATCTGTTCACAGAATGGAATCTCTTCCGGGCATGTGATTTGTTCTGGCGATGGAGTTTGTTCCCGGGGCTGTATACGGGTGAGTACTCTCATTTCCACATTGACGGAAGTTGGACATTAGTTCTTACTTGATTGAGGCTCTCATATGCCGAATCATTAGGAGACTCTGCCCCTGATGGCCGCGTTGCCTCAGAGGACTTGCGGCTGGATAGTCGGCGGAGAATACGGGTGAATCCCATGGTGATGGTTGCGACAACAGTGAGATACCGTTGAACCGGAGATTCGGGCAAATTTTTAAGCAAATACCCCTATGAATGGCAGCTTATCTAGAGCGGGGGATCAACATGACAGGTGCAGGCTATCATGAACCCATTGAGACGGTTATGCATTAGTCTGTGGATCCTCTTGGTCATCCTGGTGTCTATCAGGTGTTGGGTTGCTCCCAAAGTTCCAAATTTAACATTCCGTTGCGGTGAGCGAGAGACGAGATTATCTAGCCTTCTTCCAACGGATAGGAATCTATCCAGCTTGTCTCTCCCCGGGCCGGTCCAAGACCTCTGATGAAAACCGGTTTGGTACATCCTCCCCGAAACACTCCAGCATATCCGTCGAGATGTGGTGATCAAGCTCCTACCCTTTTCTAACAGTGATTTCCTAGTCTGGCCCTCAACAGACAGCTATTTTTAAAGGCCTCCGGCACGGGCCAGAACCCCGCATCCCGCACCCACTTTCCGGTCGACGGAGCAGGATTCATCGTCGGCCTCATCCTCTCACAAGTTCAATCCCTTCGTCATCCACGCCAGTCGCGGACTAAACTATCCATGTAGTATCGTGGTAAAGACAAGTGGATATAGCTGCAGGGGGGTCAGGGGTACATTAGACGGTCAGGTCAATCGGGTGCAGGCCTAGGCGGGTGTTGTGCCATCAAGGGTGCGTGGCAGATGGTTGTTTGACGTGGGGAACTGGCGGCTGCCGGCTTGATAGCCGTGTGGTGCTCTGGTCCCACTGATCAGCGAAACTTTGTCCATTACAGTGATTCCGCAGTGCTAGCGGGGGGAGTGACTGGCTCCCGGGTCGAGTTTCACCGTTGGCTTGGGTTCGGCTATTTCTTCGCTAATCCTTGTTTCTGTTCGTTGTTCCCCCCTAGTTCTTTTCTCGAGTCTCTTTTCTTTTGATGGCTGACTATTTAGTCTGCATATTGACTGGCCAGTATCTCAAGCAGTCAATTAGACCAGAGACAGACAGAACGGTTGATAACCAGCCGAGGACCAACAAAAAATGGCGCCGTTGATCATGCGGGGACGGAGACAGGAGGACCATCCGACGGTCTGGCCCACTGAATTTAGTCTAACGGCTCGCTTGGCATTTTTTGTCCTTCTGATCGGGACTTTTGTCGTTTGATGTGGTGTTTCGCGTTGAGGCAATGGATGGTGGGATAGCCTGGGGGTAACAGTGGAGTCAACCGACTCATGTCTCTGAGTCCACCATGAATGGGACCTTGTAAATGGTTAATGCACGAGGGGCAACCAGTAAGAATGTGAATTTTCAATTCAAGTCAAGAAAGGGAGAGATCGTCTACTTATCCAGGGGAAGTTTGAAGTCGATTTATAGTGCAATGAAAGGAACCAGACTGTGGTTTGTAATCCAGGTGACATGTTGGGCATCCTTTCATAATTTATACTCATAAAGTCCATCCAGGGCAATTTGATTGGAGATCTGAATTATCTAGAATTATCTTGTTGGTATTCTCAGCATATATCTTTTGCTATCGCGATGATTTGCACTGCGCCAGGGAAGTACTCCGAGCCCAGATTCCAGTTTCATGCCACTACTATGCAATGACTACATGTTGTCGGTATATTGTCTCATTCTCATATAGGTTATATAAACTCTTATATGTCCTAGGCTGGTCGTTATTCACTTGCACAACTACTCAATAAATCCCTCAGGCACCATCCAAAACAGATCAGCTGACCTTGCTGGTCATCGCCTCCACCAAAACCTCGATACGATGCCGTGTGTAAGAATGCTGGCTTGGTCGCCAAAGGGTGATGGTTTGATGACATTTGAGCGACAGCACGGCTATTTGATACCACAGGCAGTTCTTACGCTAGAATCAAGCCTTTGTTGATGATCATCACAATGGATCCCTGCCGTCGATCCCGGTGCCCACCATCGCATGCTCAGCCTTGTGGCCGTACCTGGCCAGATGACCCCAAAGCAAGAAACCATGAAAACAACATCGCTTTTACCAAAAGTACGGTTTATTCGATGTTCGAACAGTCATCGTTGATTGAGGTAGTGAACCACAGAGCTACGATTGAAGGCAGTCTGTAGGTTGTCGGACTGACACCGCGTGCCAGACAGTCGGAGCCCCTGACACCAAGAGGGCGCCGAGAGCATCCAAAGAGACACTTTATTCCGTGTCCAGATCACTGAAAAGCTGGCATCCCAGTCATAGGCATGGTCAACGATACAGTCGGTCGTCTCGTAGGAGTGAGGCTAGAGACTGCCATGTATGAACCAGTCCTGTTTATAGGATGCTGCAAAGTGAACTTTATCCTGAGTCTACATTAGGGAGAGCGTGACTCCGTGTCATTATCATGGCATTGACCTCACCTTAAACCGTTCCGGCGATCTGTGGTTCACGCAGTCGGTGAGGTTCAGCCATGATCAGTATCTCTCTTTTGACAACACCCAGAGTTGTTCGCTGGTCTACGTTGGGCTCGTGCTCACCAGGAATTGCGGTAGGCGGTGCTTTGACGATCTGCTGGTGTTTGCTGCCCACGCCTCTACGTACTAGCGGTACCAGGCACAGTGTGTATATTTGATATAATGAAGAAAATTAATTTCAGTGGCTATTAACTTCATGATTCTGCGTCAGCGATGCCAGGATGGCTGTTCTCAACCACTAGATCAAAACATTGATCGGCGAATGGTAGGTACTTGAAGTTATTGCTATCTTTAACGACAGATACCAATCTAACCAGAGATAGACCAAAGGCGGTTATAGATCTCCAGCTACGATGATTGCATGAGAATTACACAAAGCTCATTTTAAACAATCACATTCTTGTTTTTCTAGTTATTACGGTAGCCAAGCAAGCGCGCAGGGAGAGCTTTGATAGGGTATGAAGTAAAGCCGCCGCCGCCCTTGCGTCCAGGATTGATATCCCTAACGATAACAGGGACCATGCACTGCGTCAGTCCTGCCACAGAGTTGAATCTGCTCAGTGTTAGGCTCCCTTGCATTTGATCGATTGAGGTTTTCAACGTCTGGCTAAGAGACAAACAAGCATTTGGAACACACGATCTTACTAGGTACTGCCTTGTTGGCAGCATCTCAAGTCTAGAACATTGACTAAGTAGGCACTTATTCCTGGCACGACTTGTGTGGCTGATTGCCTCATACAGCATGTGCTCCTCCTGAGCTGGAGCTCTCTTACATCTTCCCCACCTGTCCTCCGTACATCTCAGCGTGGTTGGTGGAGTTGAAGTGGGTTGGCAATGGGAGTTGTGCAACCAGACTGGCTACAAAACATTACAGGGAACCTCGTCATACCCACACATGTTTGTAGTCTGCGGATGGCCCTGCTCCATCTTTGTTGACAGATGGGCCTCCGTAGTCTACTTGTTTTGTGAGATCGAGAGATCGAGCACCCCACTACGGTGCATTCTGCTCCACGGGAAGATCAAGGTCGAAGGTTCTAACGCTGTTCGTGCATAACAGGTGATCTAGGGCCAAGGTCAAACATCGCCATGCGCCGCTAATTCTCCTGCACGCCTCCTGTCCCAATATAGCCTACCTAGTATCTGGCTTATGAGCCATGTCAGTCAATAGAGGCTGCATGATCCAATCTGTTGGAAGGGCGTATCAACTATGTATCAATGACGTACGGTCGTCTACACGTGACCGATGCGGCCATCCTCTAATGACCGTGGCCAATTGACGCTGCTCTGTCGAAGAATTTCCGATAGACCCTCTTGTCTTGTTTAGGTAAGGTTGTTGCTGTATCGATCCTTGTTGTTCGGCAAATGATGTCGGTGGCTTGGGTGGCTGGGAAGCTACAACACTCGGCCGGAAGTGGTATCTCCGAGGGAGCGCATCGAACGCACCGCCACATTTGGTGGATCTTGCCCTAAATCCACTTGGTGTCGACAACGCGACTGGGTTTGCCTGGGTTTCCAATCCTTCTCCCCAGTCGGCCGGGGATAGGGCGAATTGGTTTGGTAGGGCGGTCGGAGCTGTTTGAGTCGGTCTGTCCCGTTCTTTTGCTTTGTTAATCCTTTCCTTTTCATGATGATGGGTCAACAAGTCTCCTCCAGCAAGGCAGTCGATCCCTTGCAAATTTTGAAGCGCGCCCTCTGCACCGCTACGACACCCCTGACAGAGAAATCCATGACCCCCTATTGTTGTATGCTGTACTTGGGTCCAGCGGACTCCAGCAAGCCTCCCATACAGTTCATCAGACCTCCGTCGCGATCCATGGTTGTCTGAGCGATTCAATGAAGTGGGTGGCGAGAAATCAGGGCCGTATCCCCACCTCCGCCAATTGAGTTCGCTAGCAACCCGTGTCTTACTCTTAGGGTTGCTGGTTGCTGGTGGACTGACTCGTATGTTAGATAGACTAATCTCCGACCGAACATTGAGCTGTGGCTAGTGGACAATCGACAATCCTTCTTCAGTTTTCGGTGGGCGAGAGGCTTTTCCTAGTCAAATCATGATCTGGTACCGAATTCTTCTCATCCAATAGTCAGATCCATCTGTCGATCCCTTCTGTCCTGGACAACCAAACGAACATAGAAAAGTATAACGCAATGGAATCAAGGAAAAATCAAAACACAGGCTGCATGTCGTACCGCAAAGATGCAACCGCAGTCGACCTGTGATTTTGGGCAGCCAAAATCTTGCTGTCGATTGACGTAATTCGTTACACGGCGGTGTTTGTATTGATTCAGGGGGTTTTGGAAGAGTGTCTCGCTCCTGATCTTCCTGCAAGAAGTCCAAGAAAATCGGTCTCCAACCGAGGGATGTTGTTTGCTCAAACCCCTGGAGGGATCTCGTGGATAGAACCGTGAACCGACACAACCTGCGGTCTGGTTCTGGGCGCGGCAATCTCAGTTCCATTAGTTACCCAGCGCTAATCTCGACGGCCTATGTGGGGTCTCCAAAATCATAGCCTATGATATTGGGGCCCGGGACCGGGTGGATCCCTGGCCTCGCGGCCACTGGATGATGATCCACCAGATTTCCAACCTCACCTTGCAGATCAACTTCTATCCTGCAGGGTACTACCTGGTCGATGACTTCACCTAGCAAGGAAATTGGCCCGTGATGCTGCCCCTAGCCACGTTGGCTGTTCTCAGAAGCTGGTCGACAATGGCACTGATGATCGCATTTTCAATTTCCACTCTTTTCCCGTTGTTGTGCTCCACCTTGAAAATTAATTGAACTGTAAATCAAAAAAAAAAAAAAAAAGCAAGAAGAACAATAATAATATAATAATCATAATAAAAAAACATAGTTTGAAAACGCCACTCCATCGTGCAGCCAGAACCTGTCCGATGTGATTTGAGTGTTGGTCTTCTGGCTTATTAAATCGGCTCTTGCCCTCTGTTCTGATCCAGTTTTTCTTTATTCTTCATTCTTCACTACACATCCCCTCGAGTCTTCCAGCCTGAGCACTTCACCTCGTGCCATTCCTACTCCAACCCCTAATCGTCAACCTTACCTACACAATGAAGACCTTGTCTCTGTCCATCGCCGCCCTCCTGGCCACCGCCAGCATGGTGGTCGCCGATGTCTCCGTCGGCCAGTGCGCGGTAGGTCTCTATCTGACCGTCGCCTTCTGTCGCCCTAGCTAATGGTCTGTCTAGCAAATGTGCATCACCAACATGGACAACAAGGCCTCTGAGCTGGGCTGCCCCAAGAACGACCACAAGTGTCTCTGCGAGAAGAAGGACTACCGCTTCGGTGTCCGCGACTGCACCTCCCAGGCCTGCCCCGATGAGGACAGCGCCGCCGTCGTCAACATCGCCCTGAAGTCCTGCCCCAAGGGCTCGACCTCCAACCCCAACGGCAACGGCGACGACTCCGGCTCCGGCTCCGGCTCTGACTCCGACTCCAGCTCTTCTGCCAGCGGCAGCGAGAGCACTGGCGGCGCTGGCGGCGCGGGTGGCTCGGACTCTTCCACCACTCGCTCGGGCTCTGGCTCCGACTCCGAGTCCACTGGCTCTCCCAAGTCTACCGGCTCTGATGCGAACGGCTCCGGTACCGCCTCTGCTACTGCCACTAGCACCGGTGCTGACAGCGTAAGCCTTCCCCCCCAGAGATCGCCGGAAGTCATCTGCTAACGTTTCCATAGAGCTCCACCGCCTCCAAGTCCAACTCCGCCTCCGCCTCCAGCACCGGCGGCTCCGACAGCAACGACAACGGCGACGACAACGGCGATGGCAACGGCAGCGGCAGCGATAGCGGCAGCGGCAGCGGCTCCGGCGAGGGCAGCGGCTCGTCTTCTAGCTCTGCGCCCTCGTCCGAGGCCACTAACGACTCGGCTGCCGGCACGATCGCCATCGCCAACGGTGCTCTGGGCGCTGCCGGCCTGGCTGCCCTCTTCATGCTCTGAATCCGTCACCTACTACCGTAATGAGTAATTGTTGGACAGGGCCCACTTTCGAGGCGGGTCTATTCCATGATGCGGGGCTGGTCTGGCGGCTGGCTTGGCGATTTACGGCTTGATGATTCTGATCCTTTTTTCGTTTTTTGGCTTGTACTGTATACGCCCTGGCGGGCTTATCTTAATGCCAAGTATATAATGTGATGGGTGGGTTAGGAGGTTTAATTATGATTTATGCTTGATTTTTTTTATATGTAGTTTCGATTAATGGGGACATGGTAGATGTAGACGAGTAATACTTTGGGATTCACCATCTACTTTATGTTCATCGATATAGAAGCTCAGTGCGGAGTAGTCCCAGTAGTGATCCCACCTCGCCATGCCTACTACATAGTATATCTAGTGAGCCGCCATTTACCCCAGAAAACCAAGCCCCACACAAGGCAGCCAAGGCAGCCAAGGCGGCGCCTCTTCTGAACAGGACGTACATACTCCATACGTAGGTACCTATACATCAGGCTCTAAAATAAGATACACCACTCTGCAGCTAGAAGTACCAACCTATCTGTATCCACCTACTCACTGCCTTGCTCACTCGGTACACGTGTGTGCATGTATGGCAGACGTAGTATACACTAGGATCATCATCTTGATTGTGGATTTGCCTGGTAGGTCTCGTGTCTGCCCCCGCAGATGGCTCTGTATGTTGGGTAGTTACATAGTGTACTGCTGGGTTTGGGTTCGATGCATGCATGCATGCGCTTGCGTGGATAGGTGTTGGTGTTCTATTTTGAGATATGCGCTCTACCAGCACAGTTTACATTGCGTCAGTTATAGATGCAGACCTCTTCCATGAACAGGAATAGACAGTGAAAACGCTCCACAGCCACAGTCTCGATGCGTGCTTGATTATGCGAACGTGCGGGGATGATAGATGCCTACTACTGATATAGAGTGATGATCTGTCACATACATCTATACCCACCTACCCACCTACCCGAAAAGAGTGGCTGCCTTGTTTGTTGGTGGAGCTGGATAAGGTAGAGGTGGGCTGTGGTGGTTTATACATTCAAGCCTTTAGTTTGATAGCGTAGCTGATATGTTGATCTAACTGATGGCTGGTGGAATGATGAAATCAGAATAACAAAACCGTATATCAGACATTCGACTGGATGTGTATTCTAATGTTAGTCGTAGAACCGTAAGACGTCGAAGTATAAGGACCTGTCAGCTTTATACTCGACTTGATAGTATGGAGACAGCCATAACCATGTTCCTGCTTCATGATAGAGGGTATCACGCAACAGACTTTGAATTTTAAAAAATAAAGAATGAATAATACTTGATTCTCTGGAAATTCGAAGTGCTAAAATTGTTATTATATTCAAACAATAGTATTACGATTGGGGTGAAGAGGGTGTTATTTAAATGCATAAATTGGTAAGGTAACTGGATATTTATTTATCAACAAGTATTTCTCCTGTACAATTCCTACATCGTTCATTAGCTCTACACACATCAAACCACCAGATCTCACCACTTTACTCTCAGTCAGTCAGATGCACTCTTTAATCATTCCTATTAGAATCATTGTCATAATAGAAAATCCCCAGGATACAAATATCTTGATTATCAAACCACATATCCAACTCTTGGATTACTGATTGTCGCCATGTGACGGGCGATAAGCATGTGAGTCTTGGCACCCCGGTGGAATTAAGGAAGTGAACTAGCACCAACAGAGGTCGGTCGCAGAAGATCGATGACGGCACTTCCATGGCTCCTTTACTCCAGTCTCCACGGACATCGGGCAGTCAGACGCGAGAGAGAGAACTTCCACAATCATTCCACTCCCTCGATCCTTGGTTGGTGGATGGCTGGGAATCCGGAGGAACGGCATCAACCAGGGCTCCCTCCCGTTCACCCGGTTGTAACGTCGACCAACACGGATGGGATGAGTACGCCCTGCCATTAAAGGGGATCGAAGTGAAGATGATTGGCATCGTTTGGATTGCAAAGAATCAAGGGAGATTGGAGAAAGAAATTAAAGACTCCATCAACGGCGGAAGAGCGGATACTGCGGAGACTTAGTCGTTGAATTCTCCCCTAACCCGAGCCAGCCTCAGGCAGGGTGCGCCCCGTGACCAGTGGGGGGAGGAATATTAATCCTGTCTCCGAGCCGAGGTACAGCGTCACGGGCCACTCACGGAGGAAGCCGAGCCACAGCCAGGAACCCCGTCATTCTTCCTCTTCTTTTCCCGCGGGGTGCTCCAAGCTTCAACTTTTTTTTTTCCCCCCCTCTCTTCTCTTTGGATTTTTCTTTCTTAGACATTTTCCCTTCACCTTCTCCTTCCCCTTTTCTATATTCTGATCTTTTCTGCTCTTTTGCTTGCTTCGTGATACGTTGTTCTAGCCTGCTTTTTTCTCTTGGATTCCTCTTCTTCCGTTGCCGCCGTTGTCCCGTCCGAATACCCGCCTCCCGCCACCATGTCCAACACCAGCGCGTCGTCCCCCCAGCCCATCAAGGATGAGGTCAAGGCCATCGAGGCCAAGCCCATCAACCAGACCGTCGCCCAGATCCGTTCCCTCGTCGCGGGCGGCGCGGGTGGTGTCTGCGCCGTCGTCGTCGGTCATCCCTTCGATTTGGTCAAGGTCCGCCTGCAGACGGCCCAGCCGGGCGTCTACTCCGGTGCGATGGATGTCGTGAAGAGGACGGTTGCCCGTGAGGGCTTGCGCCGGGTATGTTTTTTTCTATGCCTATCGTTCTGGCGATCTCGAGATTAATGATCGAACAGGGTCTGTATGCCGGTGTCTCCGCTCCTCTGGTCGGTGTGACTCCCATGTTCGCGGTTAGCTTCTGGGTAGGTTCAATTCCCTTCTTCTCCCCTGCGGATTCGATACTGACGGTCCATAGGGCTATGACCTCGGCAAGTCGATCGTCAGCAGCCTGTCCACCGTGCGCGTGGAGAACAACACTCCCCAGTACAGCATCGGGCAGATCTCCGCCGCGGGTTTCTTCTCCGCCATTCCCATGACCCTCATCACCGCCCCCTTCGAGCGGGTCAAGGTGCTGCTGCAGATCCAGGGCCAGAACCCGCCCCCGCCGGGCCAGAAGCCCAAGTACTCGGGCGGCATGGACGTCGTCCGTCAGCTGTACAAGGAGGGTGGTCTCCGCAGCGTCTTCCGCGGCAGCGCCATGACCCTGGCCCGTGATGGCCCCGGATCCGCCGCCTACTTCGCCGCCTACGAGTACATCAAGCGCAGTCTGACCCCCAAGGATGCCAACGGCAACGTCACGGGCGATCTGTCCATGCCCGCCGTCCTGGCGGCCGGTGGTGCCGCCGGTGTGGCCATGTGGATCCCCGTCTTCCCCGTCGACACCATCAAGTCGCGTCTGCAGAGTGACCCCGGCCGTCCCACCATCAGCGGCACCATCCGCGCCGTCTACGGCAACGGTGGTCTCAAGGCCTTCTTCCCCGGCTTCGGGCCCGCGCTGTGCCGTGCCGTGCCCGCCAACGCGGCTACTTTGTGAGTTTCATTCCGTGTTCCCTTGACGTTGCGCGAGAGCGATCGCTAACCGCTGGAATAGCGCCGGTGTGGAGATTGCCCACAAGTTCATGAAGAAGGTGTTTGACGAATAGATCGATCTGTATTATTTTTCTTCTGTTACTTTTTTTACGGCGTCTTCTTTGATTCTTGTATGTTCTTTTATATCTTCACGGTTGTTTAGAGATTTTGTGAGCATTTTGGCCAGCCCGGATATCCCGTGTCATAGACTTGATGTTTTGTGTGGGATTTACGAATGGATTTGTATGAGTGATGTGCCTGTTCGCGTAGATCGACTCCTCCTCCACCTCGTCTACTACTAGTACGTTCGAGACATCTGACGTGAGATGTGACTGAGGCAACTGGGAGCGACGGCAGTAACGGACCTGGCCAATCAGATCCCCGCGTGGCTCCTCCGCCTCGCTCTGATTGGCCCGGGTTGCGCTCAGCCCCATGGTAGCCTCAGTCATGACTTAGGCTGCAACGCTGCCTTGGTCTTTGGCGTTCTTCTTTTGTCGCCGCATCGTCTCATCCTTCTTCCTTCTTAAACTCCTTGATCATCATCGATTCTTGTTTTTTTTTTTTCTTTTCTGGATCATCATCACCTTTTCTTCTGATTCAAGTTAGTTATTTTAGTCCATCAACTGATCAGCCCGTGAACCGCCATCATGGTTCTGGGAAGTGTCCTCCGTCGGGGCACCGAGCTCGTCGCGGGGATGAAGGAGAAGGACCAGCAGCCGGATATTCAGATCGCCGGATGGCTGGCTGGCCTGGTGGTCCTCAGTGTGATTCTGTTCTTTGTGTTGGCGGGTGCAGTAAGTTCGACCTTCGCCGCATTTCGATCGCTTCCAAGCTGATGATCTAGATTGAATACACCTACGGATGGGTCGTCCCCACCCTTGCCGCCGTCGAGCAGACCAACCCCGATCTATACGTCCGCATCGACACCGACCCCAACACCAACAAGTCGGCTGACCCCAGCGTCCCAGAGCCAGAGGATCTCGCTCGCCCCGCTCCCATCACCCGCAGCCTGCGCAGCACCCTCCGCCATCTGCGGTCGCGGGGCGGCTTCCGGTCGCGGTTCCGCGGCTTCAGCATGGCTCTGATGTGCATGGCCGCCCCGGGCTTCATCACGGCCTTCATCCCCTTCGCCGTCGCCCGCAGCTTCCTCGGCCAGTTCGCCATGAACATGTTCATCGCCGTCATGACCGCCAACCTGCAGATGGCCTGGGTGCACATCGTCATCTCGGAGCCGTCGTCCAAGCGCTTCTACCGGCGTATCCCCGGCTTCAAGGATTGGGGCCGGATCGTCCCGGTTGCGGTCTTCGAGTACGGCGTCACCCTGGGTGCCTTCTATCTGCCCATGATGGTCACCTGCGGTTTCAGCGGTCTGGACGACCCGACTAACTTTGACATCCACGCGCCCGGGGCGTATGCCCGCGCCGTCGCGTCGTTCTCCGGCCCGGCCTTGCTCTCGTTCCTGGTGTCCATCCCCGCCCGGGCGATCTTCGTCCGCGTGGCCGCGTCGATGCTCCCCGAGGACCACGAGGCCATCGTGCCCTTCGATCGCACTTTCGGCGGCAAGGTCGTGCCTGCGATCCTCGGCGGGAGCGGCAAGCTGGGCATCGCCGATGCCTGGCGTACCTTTGACCGGGCCGCCCGCGTCCGCTACGTCAAGGCCATTGCCAAGGGCTTCGCCATCATGTTCGCCTTTGCGTTTGTCTATGTGGCGGCGTTGTGCGCCGTGCTGATCAGCGGAGGCGTCAAGTTTGGCGACAAGGCTTAGATGCTGTGTCGGATGCAATACCTTTGATTTCAAGATATTTTCGATTCTGAAGATATCTGCATCTACGGTACATTGCCGTGCAGCTCGATCATTTGCGTTACAGTTTGGATTTGGTACCTGATAGGCGGATGTATGGGCGTTGACCAACCTTAGTAGTTGTAGCTTATTGCAGACATGTCCGGATAGCAATGATTCAATTTTCCACAGACAACCTTGGAGTCGCAGGAGAACAGTAGTCGGTAGAAGGACCGTTGATATCGTTCTATAATCTCACGTGGGGTGGTTATGCGGACCAAAAAGTCAACCCCGCTCCGCCCTCACCGCCCAGCCTCAGGCCCCTCATTCTCGTTCACTCGTCCGTTTCATCTCCTCTTTCTCTTCTCTCTCTCCTCATTCCTGATATCTACCTCCCCACGCTTACACAACTTGATCCTCCCATATCACCCCCTCGAGAATAATCGTGTCAACACGGTCACCCCACCATGGCCACCACAGCAGCCGGCCGCATGCTGTCCCGCCAGCTTCAGCAAATGCAGTCCGACAAGGATATCCCCGGGATTAGCTGCGGACTCGTCGATAGCAATGTTTTTGAGTGGGAGGTGATGCTTATGATTTCGGATGATGTTAAATTATATGGGGGTGGGTTTCCTGCGTCACCACTTGACTTATTCCCCGGGGAGAAGACAGGGAGAGAAGAAGAGACAGAGAAAGAACGAATACTGACTGAGAGGATTATAGGAGGCTTCTTCCGTGCACGTCTGTCCTTCCCTCCGGAATATCCCCACATGCCGCCCAAGATGAAATTCGAGCCGGCTATTTTCCATCCCAACGGTATGCAGTGCGCCCCAAAACCACACTACATGAGAAGGCGGCTCATATGTTTCTATAGTCTACCCCAACGGCGACGTCTGCATCTCCATCCTCCACCCCCCCGAGGAAGACAAATACGGCTACGAATCTGCCGCCGAGCGCTGGTCGCCTGTTCAGACGCCGGAGTCTATCCTCCTGTCGGTTATTTCGATGCTGTCGAGTCCCAACGATGAGAGTCCTGCGAATGTGGAGGCTGCACGTATGTGGAGGGAAGACCCGAAGGAGTTTAAGAAGAGGGCGAGGAAGTGTGTACGGGATAGTTTGGGGGAGGAGTGATTTTCTTTTCTTCTTCACTCATTGATTGATTTACTTTCTTGTTTTTTTCCTACTGTCCATCGATTATATCAGATTTGAGAGATGTGGTGGGCTTTAGCGAGTTGATTTGTGCATGATGGATATGTCCATCGGTGGGTTGGCGTCTTATTTTTTCTTCTTTTCTCTTCTTTCAATTTTTTTTTTCAATTGTCTGGGTGTTCTCGGTGGAGTTACCGTGGTGCTGTACATGATCGATCGACCTTTGCGGTCAATATATGTCGGGTGATCTGTGGGTATATCTACAAAGAACAGCTACTGCCTTTTCAGGTTCTGCACTACCAATCTATAGTAACGCTCTAGTCAAAGCAATCGATATTGCAGGTATTTATATCTATCCCAAACCATCTATATCAAATCACGGAAGCACCATACTCTTCTTTCCCTTCCGCAACGTCGCGAGAAAGAATCCCGGATGAACGAGCGTCAGAGACCCCACAGCCAGGGCAATCATCCTGTACGATTACCATTGATTAGCATGCATCATTGGAGAGAGAGAGAAGAAGAGGAGGAAACATACATCCCGTCCAGCACGAGGAACTCGTTCTCCTTTTGCATCAGCGGGTTTCCCCATCCGCCGGCCATCTCAGGCAGTCTATACAGTCAGTCAATCAGTCTCACACAAGGAACGTAAACAAGAGATGGAACAGAAGGGGGATGAAGAAGAAAGAGGAACAAACCGATAAATACACCGAATCAACACCGTCACATAAGCAAACACCTCCGCCGCAATCACCAACCCCATCCACCTCACCCTCCCACCATCCCCCCCCTCACTCTTCCCCCGACTCCTCCACACGCGCAGGAAAAACTCCACCCCCAACACCCCGCACACCCCCATCGTCGCAACCTGGAACGCAATTCCCGCGATAATGATATCGTCCCCGATCTTCAGCAGCCGCTGGTCGGTATTGCCCGCTCCGGCAGCGACACCGCCGCCCGCCGCCTGCAGCACCAGCGACCCGATGTCGCAGCCGATGAACACCCACGTGAAGAGCTGCGGCCGCAGCCGCGAGTGCTCCGGCCCCAGCGCCAGCATGATGTGCTTCAGCGTGAGGTACACGGCGGCCGCGACGAATGTGGGCCCCAGGATGAGCGTCACGATCTGCAGCTTGAAGGCCCCTGAGTGCCACGGGTTGGTGTGCATGAGGACCCGTCCGATGTACCCGGCCATCTCGAGGAGGGATCCGCCGACGAGGGCGACGGCGAGGGTCCAGGCTTGGAAATAGATGTTTATGCCGAGTTGCGTTACGCCGCAGACGCCGAAGAAGACTGCGAAGAAGATGTTGCCGCCGTAGTTCGGGTAGTAGCCGTAGGTGGTGGCTTCGACTGGGCAGAGGGGGGAGACCTCTGTGCAGGTTGCGAAGCTCATTTTCTTTGCTCTTCTCTTTCCTTTTTCCTTTCTCTTGCTGATTATAGGCTGAGTGAGGGTAGATCAGGCTATTGCCTAGGAGGTGTCGCGTACAACGAGGTGTATAGTATATTAATATAATATAAAGAACGAAAGAACGACAGAACAAAAGAATGATCAAAAGACAGAAAAGAAAGAACGAAAGAAGCCCCCAAACCAAGCTGTATAAAATAAAAACGCAGAATCCAACCTGAACATATATCGTAATAAATTAGTGCCTCCGCTCCGCCTGCCTTGTCTATCATCTTACTCGGACTTCCTCCTGATGGACCCACTTGATCCAACGAAAAGATATCAAACGTCCCCTCGCTAATAGATGTGATTGGATCTCGTTTTCGTATTCTGGCTTTTTTCTCTTATGAACGCCCCGCTCGGGTCTCGGCTTTATTCTTGTTTTGATCGTTGATTGTTGCGTTTTCTTGTGGGGGTGATTTGTAAGATTTTGTGTAGTTATTTTCCGGGTTGGTTATCTTTGTATAGTATGCTGGTTATGATTAGTTAACTGCACTCATGGCAGGAATGTATCTTGGTTGACTATTATACTCCGTATATATTGGTGGATATCGGCAATCCACGTGGACTCCACGTGCCATACTATATACAATATGTAATTTCTGATACTTATAGTACAGTCGATCTTATACTACTCACTGTACAATCTGCGAGCCCCCCTTGTTGCCCCCACCGCACCAACATCGTCCGTCCCCTTCGCGCTCAACCTGCACCAGCGTGTCCATTCCTTTGGCGCGGAGGTAATCCACCGTCCGCTGTCGGACGTCGTCGAGCTCGGCGTTGCGGGATGCGATCACGTGGATGACCCCTAGGACGTTTTGGCTGTGATTGTGTTCGTGGTCGTGGTCGTGATGGTCGTGGTCGTGGTCATGATGGTGGTCGTGGTCGTGATCATCATGGCAGTGTCCATGTCCATGACCATGACCATGACTATGACCATGCCCATGCCCATGCCCATGCCCATCATCCGTCGTCGCCGCCGTATCGTCGAGCCAAAACTTCGGAACCGTGTACCCCACCACTCCCCGAAGGGTACTGACCCCCGCCAACGTCTCGCGGACGGTATACTCCACGTCCGCTGGCAGCGTCAAAAGTAAACTCTTAGCCGTGCTGCTGACGAGCGGCACCGCCGACGCGAAAATCAAGATCGCGATCAGACACGACGCGAGGGGATCGTATCCCGCCCAGCCCGAGTAATGCACCAGGAGCGTCGAGATGACTACCGCTACCGAGCCGAGCGTGTCGGCCAGAATGTGGAGGAAGATGCCGTGCATGTTCTCGTTGCCGTGGGAGTGGCCGTGGTCGTGTCCGTGATGAGCGTGGCCGTGGTCGAACGCCATGATGCCGACGAGGTTGACTAGCAGGCCGGCTGAACTGACTGCGAGGAGTTCACCGATCCGATGCATGTGGCTGCCGGTGGATAGTCGCTCAACGGCTTCGTAGATAATTTCAATGCTAATGATCCTGCGAGCCTGTCAGTAGAGCCAGCTAGAGTTGGTGGAACGGTACGTACATGAGGAAAACGCCGTTGGCAAACCCAGACAGCGTGTCGACCTTGCCGTATCCGTACGGAAACCGGGCATTCGGCGGCCACTTGCTCATGACAGCCGCACAGAGACCGACGACCAGCGCCAGACAGTCGAAGAACATGTGAATGCTGTCACTTAATAGCCCAAGAGACCCGGTCAAGAATCCGTAGCAGAGCTGCACCAGCATGAAGGAAAAGTTGAGACTGCGAAATTAGTTACGGCCGGAAATACGGGGCGGTGCATACATACGCCATAAAGTAGAAAATGCGGCGCGAGTCGCTCTCCTTCAGAATGCTGTAGAGCAGCGGATACGGCTCGCTGTGGCGGAGGATGAACTTTGTCCATCTGGACGCCTGCGCGGATGAGTGATCGTGGGTATGGGCATGCTGCGCGGTCCGGTTGTCCAGTGTGGCAGCAAAGACAGCTGCTGCACTAAGGATGGCCCGAGAAATATAAACCAAGTACACCTCACTCTGCGGCGGCGGCGAGCACAGTAGAGCAGCACTTCCGGTCGCGACACATAGACCGAGTTTCCGCGGAGAGTGCATGTCCACCGGTGCCAGATATGTAAAGCACACCGCCATGGAGCCCGCAGCGGCCAAGAGATATCCCAAATCCACAGCCCCAAAGGACAGGGCTGTGGAAAAGATAGCCGTACCGACTGCAAGCATGACGCCAATCACAACCGTGGCGACAGGGCTGGCGACCGCATTAGATGCGAGCTTTTTGTCAGACCCCGACGCTTGCCCAAGAAAAGGAGGATGGATAGCAAACACCGAGAGCAGCAGACACACGTATCCAAGAACAGGGTTCCGGTTCCAGGTCGTATTGAACCCGGTAAAGCACAACGTAACCGCACCCACAATGAACACGGCAGTGAATTTCTTCTGGCTCAGCCGCCCGTGAGAACTGCCGGAGGTAGGAATGGTCGGCATCCCTGAGGCGAGCGCAAGCGGTAGAACCATCGCGACAAGGAAGCTGCCCACCTGCAACGTTGCGTAAACCGGAAGCGCAATCGAGCACAGCTGCTTGACCGCAGCGACACCCGTCACAGCATCCAACTTCAGCGCCCCCGTGTTACTCGCCCGTAGCGCCAACTGGCCGCATCCGAGCATAACCATAGTCACGGCCGTAAGCATGGACGCTTTCCCCGTGGTGCCGATTATGTTTCCGCTGCCGATGACTGGAGCGACGGGGTCATCGGGGGTAGCCTTGGACATCTGCCACTGCGCATAGTGGCCATGGTACCAGGACAAAACGATCCACGGGAGGGCAAGGAGGATACCGGCGAGGATTTCGCGGCTGGAGCTGTTAGTATTGCTCGTTCATCAGTCAGAGAAGTCGCCTACCTCCTGGGCTCTTGAGACTCCGCCGCCGCCGCAACGGTGGCCTCCTCAAATATCCCCGTTACGTTCTGCGCGACGGGTTTGATCCCGTACCCACCCAGGCTGTTTCCATGGGCGTGCGACCCATGTCCGTCGTGGATGGAGTGGGAGTGGGAGTGGGAGTGTGAGTGGGAGTGTGAATGCGAATGGGAGTGCGAATGCGAATGGGAGTGCGAGTGCGAGTGCGAATGCGAGTGATGATGGTGTCCGTGACCATTCGCCTCCGGAATGTGACCGTTGACGATACCAATGCCCGTCAATGGCTGTTGGACAGACACATCCGACGCAGTAACCGTATGGGAGATAGGGGTGTGGGAGCGACTCGACCGCGAATGACCGTGGCCGCGACCACGACTGTGTCCGAGGTTCTGACTGGAAAATACAGGGGCGTGCGTATCCGACGCGGACACGGTAGGCCCCGTGGACATATTCTCCGCTTGATAATGTTCAGACGAGTTCCGTCGAGTGGATCCAGCACCCAGGGATGGTCAGGATGCGATAGAATATCGAGGTGCGAGGGGGGGTGTCTAATAGCCCAACAGAGACAGGCGACCGGGGGATGGAAACAGACCACACAGCATAGCGCGAATACACGGCGTTTCGAGTGAGGACCCTTGCGCGTCGAGGGTGATGATCGGGGTTGAGGAGGATTCAGATTGCCATCGAGATAGCCCCGGACGTGTCGATCTTGAGGGGACTGATAACGCACGTGATGGCCCACTGTCGATACCTGAGGTATCCACAAACCTCGGCCCAAGTTGCCGTGTCGTCAATGCGGATAGCTTCACTTCCCTCTCTTCATTGCAGTCCATGGCAGCTGTCTATGGTTCAATGGATTGACTGCAGGTAACTAGTCATGTTATGACTTTGTATGAATACTTTATTGAAACCATTTCCATCTTCAAATCAGTGTCACTATGTTCGAAACCATCATTAGCATCGCGTTCTACATCTCCACCGTGGTGACCCTCTTCATCTGTATGCTCCCATCGCAGTATGGCGCCGAGAACCCCGCCGCAAAAGAGGAATCCGCCGCGAAAGATGACTCCTCTCCACCAAAAACAACCGCCCAAATACTCGTCCTGGGGGACATCGGTCGCAGTCCGCGCATGCAATACCACGCGCTCAGCATCGCCCGCGGAGGCGGTCAAGTCGATATAATCGGATACCACGGTGAGTGAGGTGATCTAGATTCTGCACTGCTATGAATCATAAAGCTGATATAATGGTTTACAAGAATCCGAACTCCATCCCGACATCTCATCCCACCCCCGAATCTCCATCGTCGCTCTCCCCCCTCACCCCGCCTACCTACAAACCAGCAACAAGCTCCTCTTCCTGCTCTTCGCGCCGTTAAAGGTCCTCTTCCAGGTCGCCTGTCTGTGGACCGCGTTAGCCTACCGGACCAAGCCCGCCAAATGGCTCCTCGTGCAGAACCCCCCGTCGATTCCGTCCCTGGCCATCGCGTCGGCGGTGTGCTTCCTGCGCCAGACGTTCCTGGTCATCGACTGGCATAACTTCGGATATACGATCCTGGCGCTGAAACTCGGGGACGCACATCCGCTGGTGCGCATTGCGAAATGGTATGAGCGGCGTTTCTGCAGGTCTGCTACGGCGCATCTGTGCGTCACGTCGGCGATGGCGTCCGTTTTGAGGAAGGATTTCCGCCTCCAGGCTCCTGTCCTCCCTCTGCATGATCGACCCGCTAGCCATCTTCGACCCATCGCGGATACGAACACCAGACGGGATTTCCTCGCGGCGCTTCCGGAAGCTGAATCGGTGCGGCCGCTTATCCTCTCCGGGGAGATTCGCGTCCTAGTCAGCTCGACCTCCTGGACCGCAGACGAAGACTTCTCCCTTCTAATTGACGCGCTCTGCCAATACTCGGAGCTGTCAAGGAGCAGCAAGTCCGATTTGCCGCCCATCCTGGCGCTTATCACAGGCAAAGGCCCGCAGAAGGAAATGTACGTGAATCGAATCGCGGAACTCGAGCGAGCAGGCCGGCTCGAGAATGTCACCATCCGCACCGCGTGGTTAAGTACAGCCGACTATGCGCGGCTCCTCGCGTCCGCGTCGCTGGGCGTCAGTCTGCACACCAGTAGCAGCGGCGTCGATCTCCCCATGAAAGTAGTCGATATGTTCGGTGCTGGTTTGCCTGTCGTGGGCTGGAATCGCTTCGAGGCGTGGCCGGAGCTCGTCACGGAGGGTCTGAATGGAAGGGGCTTTGGTAGCTCTGAGGAGCTGGTAGAACAGCTCGTTGAGCTGTTCGGGGATCCGAAGAAGCTGGAGAACTTGCGCACTGGTGCGCTCGAAGAGAGTAACCGCCGCTGGGACGACGAGTGGAAGCCGGTAGCCGGGAAGCTGCTGGGGTTGTATGCTCAAGCATAACAACTGTCTGTAACAAAACATAAAAATAAATATAATAACAGAACGAAAGATAGACCTAAGCAAGAAATTTCCCCTGGCAGTAAACGCAAGTGTCAAACACAGCGGCCAGCTTCCGACACTCGTCTGCGAAATCGCTCCCCTCGTCGAGCATATCCTCGCTGAGATATTCTGCCCCGCACAGGGAGCAGAATTTCGATAGCCCTGGCTCCTGGATAGCCATGAACGTGAGACCACACCGGACTATCAAATCAAATCAGTTAGCATGTAACATGACCCCGCGCCACGGAATATTGAATACCGAAGAGATGCCCACTAGCGCACTGTGCTTCCAGCGGCGAATACCACCCAATGCCTGCATCGCATATAGTACAGATTTCGTAAATGGTGTTTTCCTTTCCGTCGAGCTGCTCCGCAGGCCTTGCTTTGATCTTCCTTCTGGGGGTGGAGCATGTAGATATCTCCTCGGTTAGGTCGACTTCTGCCGTGGCGGCTAGCCATTCCAGCGTGTGCTTGGCTTGGGAGATCAGTTCTTGGTTGTGAGATCCTACGGCGGTGCAGCATGCTGCTGCGTAGAGGAGACGGTGACTCCAGGGGTAGGTGTTGGTGTCGCTGTCGTAGGAAAAGAGTATGTATCCCAGCACAGTCTCCCGCTTTGCCTGTAGGAATTCAGGCGACAGGTCGATCGGGGACTGTCCGCTGATTGACAGCTCTTTGTTGGGAGAGTGCAGACTCGCTGGGGAGAACACGATCGATGTGCGCTCTCCGGATGTCGTGCGGTAGTCTACCATATCCCCGGGATGAAGGGTGATCGCTGCCGCGGCGAGTCCACGGTGAGATGCGAGGCCCCAGATCCTGGCGATGGCCAGCCCGCCGAGGTCACAGTCGAGGTCGAACCGCTCGCGGACATCGTCTAGCTGGTTTTTCCAGAGTGGGGGGTGTAGTGGTCCTTCGTCTGGGGCATCTCTGAACTCTGTCATGCCGGATATTCCTCCCACTGAGCCAATGTGCAGGGTGGACAGTTGGGTGGATTCGTCGAAGCTGGTGATCATGCCTGGTGCATACTTAGCGGCGTCCAGGGGATGGTCTCGGAGACTTACCACTGATAGGCTCCCAGCTTCGTGAGTCGCTGGGTTCTCCTGTGCCTTCGGCGAGTGGCCACTCTCGGACCTGTACACCACCAGATGTCGCGTCCGTTCCCAAATATGCCTCCGACGGGAAAGAAAGAGTGACGACTTTCGCCATGGCACCCACGGCAAGGTGCATACGGCTAGATCCATTCTATAGAGCGTAAGACAACGTCAACAGAAACAACGTCACACTTACCGAATGTATCCACCGCAAAGGCCCAGTGTATTGGCAAGCATTGACCTGTTCACTGCACAGCAGAGCGTTCTCAGTCGAGACAGCCGATGAGCTGTACCCCCACTCAGGGTCCTTTCTGTCACCCCCCGCTAATGTCACATCCAGTTTGAAGATCTTCACTTTCGAGCCGTACAACACCGCGACGTTCGCAGTAGCAGAGCAGCAAACACCACTATCACCACCCCCCTGATCCAAAGGCCGGTAAACCCACGGACCAACCGCCGTATGCAATGATCTAACCCGCGATCTGAGAGCAGCAGAGAGAAGCGAGCCGCTCTGGACCAATCCATCATTCGCCTCCGCATCATGCAGCGAGCTCATCGACAGCATCTTTACAGAATACCCATCCACACCCCCCTCCCCCTTCGCCCGCTGGATCCGTAAGCACATCAAATCATTATCATCATTAGTCACCGACAACACCTGAACCCCCCACCTCGCCTCAGCCCCAGGAACAGAATACGCAGCCCCCTCCACATCCCCCGACACCTTCAACGGCGGAGCCCACGCAAACGAGCGAATATACGCCTTGCGCAAACAAAGCCCCGCATCTTTGACAAAAGCCTGGAAATGCGGCTTCAGCGCAACATTCACGATCGCCACGCGCTTCCACTTCCCCTTCGCGCCGGCTTCGTACAGCGAGAGCAGCAAGTTCGACGTCAGCACAGCGAGCGCACACCGCCGGTACCGAGCCAGTCCCGGCGGTGACCACGATAGCCCGACGACTGTGCTCAGGGACTGCTCGGGGCCGATGGAGAAGTGCTCGTTCTTTTGCGGGAAGATGGTCGGCCACTCCTTGTTGGCGAAGAGATTGACGCGGATGCGCGTGACGTGCCAGGCGTTGGTTTTGCCTGGTAGGCTTGGGTTTTCTTTGCCTTCTTGGGTTGCGATTCGGGGGGTCTGTGTGGGTGTGAGTAAGGGTGGGTTTGCTTGGTTGGTAGGGTTGGGTGCGCTTACTAGGATCTGGACGTATTCGCCTGCTGCCATGGCTAGCTCGCCGTCTTCGGACCATGATAGGCAGCTGTAGCAGGATGGAGAGAGCTGTAGCTCTACTGCTGCGGGGTTTGGCATTGTGCACTAGGATGATCGGGATAACGTTCTAATTATCATGACAGAGGAACAAGCAATGGGTATGTATGTAGTTATGGATTGGATGTCGGGATGCCGCACTGATGCTTGAAGCTGGATACTCTTTTGGGTTAAGTGCGTCTTGTATCCCAGTATGCCGGCGATGGTCACGTGAGACATACCTTCTAGTAAGTCTTGGGGCAGCTGGCCCCTAAACCACCCCTAAGCCATCCATTGACTATCCCTAGACACCTTTAAAGCACCCCTAATCGCCCTATCGCCCCAGGCCGTAGGGCGGCCTCCCCCCATGGACTAGAGGTCAAGCCTCAAGACTACACGCCAGGGAGTATAGTACAGTAGTAACATGTAAATCGTGTCTCCTGTATTGCATAACGTATCTAGCGTTAACCTCCCAGCTACTCATCCCCGGGTCTATCATCATGTACATGGGTATCGGTGAGAGCCATTGGCGCCTCGATATCGGCGGGCACTCGATCTAATATACCAGTGAAAAGAAGAAGGAAAAAAAAAAAAAAAAAGGGAGACAAGAAAACAATCATCAAGAAAAGAAAACAAAACAATAGAAAAGAGCAGTCAAGTATTTTCGGAGAATGGATAAAAAAGACAACAGAAGAGAAATCGTGGATCATCGTTGATTGAAAAACCAGCTCGAGCGTTTGCCCGTCTCCTGCGATTGGACTCCAGCAACCGGAGCACTGCTCTCGGGTCCTCCGCCGCCACCCCGAAGCGGCTTCGCAATTCGCGAGCCGCCAAAACTGAAACCGCCGCCGCTATCCATAGTTGGAAGACCCCTGGTGGAGCCCTGTTTTGCAGCCTCCAGTCTCTCCTTGACCGCGGTGAGTTGAGCTTCAAAACTGTTGTGACTGTTAGCATATCCTCTACATGTCTTTCTACGGGAGAAGAGGGAGGCTTACCGGTGGTTCGCTTGGGTGAGTTTCTCCTGGCTCTCCTGGAGCAGGCCCTCCAAGCTAGCAATGCGCTCATTGCGGGCAATAAGCTTCCGCTCAGCGATCGCAACCTCTTTTTTCAAACTGCTGTTCTGCTCGACCAGCTGTCGCTGCACGTGGGTCAGTTGCTCGAGGTTCCGCTCGAGGAAGGCCATCTTCTTCTGCTGGGCGCGGTTGTTCGACGACCGTAGCACGTTGTTGTACTGCTCCCGGGCATCGTCCAGCGAGATCTCCAGCTCGACCACGCGCTCGCAGCGGTTCTGAAGGTCCCGCATCAGAGACTTCTTCATGGCGTCGAACTCGGAAATCTGCTGCTGCAGGTTCTTGCCCGCCGCCCCGTTGGTCGACACGCGCGACTGCGAATCGGCCAGGGACTGCCGCAGCTTCTGCAGCTCCTCGTCCTTGCGGCCAATCTCCTCGCGGAGCTCCGTCACCGCCTGCATCTCGGCCTCCTTGCGCGTGATGTACACCTTCTCCAGACGGTCCCGGATCTCGCCCGTGTCCTCCTCGCCCAGGGTCCGCTCCAGCAGCTGCTCGTACTCGCGCTTGAGATCGTCCAGCTTCTGCTCGAGATCCGCCCGCCGGCTGTCCTGCAGCTCGCTCAGCTCCCCGCGGTCGTTCATGGTCAGTTCAGCCTGGCGGATGAACCCCTTGGTCTCCAACAGGCTCGCCCGCAGCTCCGCGATGTCATCGGGGGCGATGGTCTCGCCGGCTTCGCTGACACTGTGGAGCGCATCCACGCGCTGGATGAGGTCTTGGAGTTTCCGTTCGTTGTCGGAGAAGACGTCGCCGCCCAGGTCGAACCCGGCCATCATCTTGGCCATCTTCTCGGCCTTCTTCTTCTCCTTCTCGTCGAGCGCGGCGGTCGTCTCCTTGGCCTTCATCCGCACGTCGAGCAACTGCTGCTTGACGTCGTCGAGCTCCGTCGTGAGTTCACCATTGGCCTCCCGGAGGCTGTCCATGGTGATGGAGGCCTCCTTGCTCTCGTAGGTCACCTTCTCCAGGTGCATCCGCAGCTCGTTGATCTCCGTGTTGAGCTTGTCGTTGTCCTTGCCCGAGCGCGCCGAGTTCTCCTTCATCGACCGGAGCTCCTCCCGGGCGTCGAGCAAGCCCCGCTCGACGTTGGCGATGTGCGATTCTCTCTCGGCAATCTGATCCTGCAGTTCGTTCTCGCGCCGGAGGAACTCCTCCCGCTCGTCCTTCTCGAGCACCAGGCTGGGCGTGCTGGAGCGGTCGCCCATCCGCGAATCCGGACGCGGGGTTTCGGCACGCGGCGTGTCCTGCAGTCGCGACGGGGTGCTGGGTCGGGGCGGACGGGCCTCGGCCTTGGCCGCACCCACCAGCTCCGAGCCGCGCGCGGGAGTCCATCGATCCTTGGGGACGTTTTCGCCCTTGCGCCACACGCTGACTTCGGACTCGAGGGCGGAAATGTAAGTTTCGAAGTTGGTGGCCTGGGTCTGCGCCTTGCGGAGCAGCATCTTCAATTCCGCCGGACTCAGCTCCGCGTTGACCTTCGCCTTGTTCTTGATGGCCTTGGCGCGCACACCGAAGCGCAGGGTCGAGACGGTCTCCGCATCGTTGTAGCTGCTGGGCGAGCAGTTGATGATCAGGGTCGTCCGGGAGTTACCTCCCAAACTTTCCTGGAGAATACGGGTGAGCTTGGAGTCACGGTAGGGCACGTGTGAGGATTTGCCGTCCGTGAGGGCGTTGATGACCATGCCCAGGGCGCTCAAACTCTTGTTGATCTTCTTGGCCTCCTCCAGCGTCTGACCGCTGGCACCGGTCTTGCCGACCTTTTCACTACCTGCCAGATCGACCAAGAACAGCTGACCGCTCTTGGCGGACCCCGTCTCGAGATTCTTCTGCGTCACGGTGATGACGAAGATGGAGTGGGACCGGGACGACTCTTGGTTCATGTTGGTCGCCGCCACCGCTCTCGCCGCATCACCGCGTCGCATGACCTCGTACACCTCCTGGACGCTGGACACGTAGACCTCGAGCAGACCCTTCACGTAGACGCCGCGGGACTTCTCCTCGTGGACGGGCAGGTTGTCGTTGTGCGGGACCAACAGATCGCGGATCCGTTCCATGTAGATTTCCATGTAGCTGACGCGAACGGTGTACTCGATATTGCTGGGGCTGATGAGGATGCTGGCGAAAATCTGCTCGACGATTCGCGGGATGAGACCCTTGCCCATCTCGTCGTCGATGTCGGAACCCATCATCGTGTACGATTTACCGGCACCGGTCTGACCGTAGGCGAACACGGTTCCGTTGTAACCATTCAGAATGTCGTCGACGGTCGGTCGGATGGAGAAGTCGAACACGTCGGTCTGTTCGGTGCCCATGGGAAACACCCGGTCGAACGTGAAGGCACCATTGCCTTCTCTCGACTGGATTCGGGGTCAGTCTCCACTCTGCACGGTGTGTTCCTTGCCGACGGGCATCATACCGTGATTGTACATGACTGCTCATTCTGGAATTCGACGATGGGTGTGCCTCCCGAGGACAGTTCGACTTTATTCTGCGGTCGAAACCTCGCAACCACTACAGTGCGCCATTAGCTCGCCGTTGACTCGAAAACCCATTCCCACCGTGTCGAATGGAGCGAGGGAACATACCCTTGATGGTGTTAGGGCCAGATGACCTGCACACCGCACCGTCATTAGCCCGAGCCACAAAAGAGGGGAAGTCCAGCCGGGGGAATACTCACGCCATGTCGACACTGACCCGAGATGGGCGGGCCTAAAAAAGGGTAGAATGAAGAAAGAGTCGATCGGACAACCCCGGGGGGAAACAGAACGGGTCGTGACACACACAGTTCAGGCGGGGGGATGATCGAGTCGTTGAGGTCGCGATGGAGAGAGTGTTTTGGGTCAGGGGTCCACGTGCCAGGGCGGTAACGTGAGTGGAGGGGAAGATAAATCGTATGGAGAGAACAATAACAATGATGATAATCTAACAAAATGGACGGATACCACGCTCCAATCAAGAAATCGTAGGATTTAACAACAGACCCGACCAGAATCACAGACAGAGAAACCAGAAGAATAATGGTGTTCTTCAGACAACGATCGGTCAGTCGGCAGTGGCAGACTGAGAGTCACTAAATTGACCCCGAGCGGGCACGAAGCGTTAGAGCCTGTCTTGGCGGGCACTAATCCCGGCTCTGAAACCCTCGCTCGTCCTGGGCTTCTCTTTAATGATTACGCATGGAGTTCAGTACATTCAAATGATCTTGTATGTTATGGACAGTCTGATTGCTCTACCGGGCCCAAACCGCCAAGTCGGTTGCAAGACAATGCACACTGCGGGGTCATCATGACCAGCGGGGAAAACAAAACAAGCCCTTGCATTATGCACATCGATCGGAGCAATCCATGCGAGTAGTAGTCCTAATATTGATTGAAGAAACGCCGAACAAGAGAACAGTAGAAAATCCCAGTGCCGAAACTCCAAGCTATGGTATGCCATCGATCCTATCCGTCCCGCCATCAAATGTCTTCCCGGAACAGCCGTGCTTCATGATAAACGTGCGAAAAAAACAACGGTCAGGATTGTTGAACCACAAAACCAACCGAGCGCTCAATCCTCCCAGCTCTTCTCCACCGTCTCACGCACGCGTTTGACGTATTCCCTGCGGTTGTCCTTGTAAAGATTCGAGGCTTCCACGTTCGCCGGCGATGACGTGTTGGGGTCATTCAGAAGACTACACTCGACATCAGTATCAGAGACGTCGACAGTGAGAAGGGTTGGCTTTTGTTGGTAAATGGCAGAGGGCGTACCTTTGAATGCTCGTGAGAATGGCCGCCACATCGTAAGTCGGGCTCCAGCGGTTCTGCAGAATGTCGAGACACAGCTCCCCAGTGCCATACACGTTGGGGTGAAACATTTGGCTGATGAACTTCACTCCGGGAGGTTTGTTGGGATACTGTTCTTCGAAATGCATGACCAGACGGAAGGTGCCATCTTCAAACGGGGTATCGGCAGGGCCAATGATAACGGCATTCCTACACAGATGCCATTAGCTCAAATATGGACCAAGGAAGATATGAAGTCGAGCAGCAACGGGTTGATGACTGATAGGGGACCATGTGATTGGAAGAGGCAAACAAGCCATGGCCAGCCACCCAACCTTCCATTCCGTCCTCGAACAGAAATAGAGGGGAGAAACTCATTTCCGCATGGTCAATGGAGCTTCCAGTCGCAACTTACCAGGTCATGACATTGTCTGCTACTGGGGAAGCCGAAACGCCCGCCGGAGGGTCGGTCTGCATTCGCTTGAAATCGCGCATAAGACGTCTGCGAGCCGACGTCGACATGATGACTTTGGAGAGATGAACTTGATTGATGAAAATATGGTATCTCTGGTGGTGAAGTGTGTTGAGATCGATATGGAAGAAGGATGAAGAAGATCAGAAGACTTCAAGGAGAAAGAGAGAAAGAGAGAGTGAACGGTGACGGCAGTGAATGAAAGGTGGGGGAGAAAGAAGGACTTCCATCATTACCGCCTTCTCTCTTTATGGTTGTTGAGCTGGCCACCCCATTCTGCCACCGCCTTTGGGACCAAGCTCGGGCACTGCTGACCTGGAGCCTAGATTCAGCCAGGTCAACTTACTACAATGTGACAAACTCAACATTTGTCTCAATTCAAGTACATCTTGATGGGCGAGGTCATGATATGCGGAAGGCGACAATGATCATTGGCCCAACACACGGAGCGCGGATGGTAGGTTCTGCCACTATCCACGCCTTCCAAAAGCCTGTTCCACCGAGGATTCTCGACTTTCCCACCCTACCTCGTTCGACTGTGGTAGGGAAGGCAGACAGTGCGCATGTCTCATACGTTCCTGGCACTAGGAACCAGTCGCCTTTGTTGATCATCTGGGCATTTCCAGACCGAACCACACGCATCTACTCGGTACAATTAGTCTTGCAAGATTCGCGGAGCCTTGGTAGATCAGCCAAGGATAGCCAAGGAGACAGTGCAAGACTGTTAGGAATGACTGCTCCTTGGCAGGTACATAGAGAGGCCTTCTGATTCTGAGCTATAGGCTAGGTATATCACCGTGGAGGTCCCTTTGAACCACGTCAAAGGACTACCGTCTCATTGAATCCGATGCCTTCATGTCCTGCAATGCCAGGAAACTCCTTCGTAGGTGATTGTGATATCTTTCACAACAATTATATTCTCTGTCTCAACTCTTGAAGAGTGGATTCTGCAGTGTGTTCCATGCAGAAGCCTGCACCCTTATCCTAGGGTGAAGGTTAAAAGACGATCACGATCCTAGCGCAAGGCCTCCCATAAGCTTATTTGTAGCTCCTCTCGATTACTGAGCTCAATATTTACTGGCTACTATACTATATAAGCATGCATCCAGATATAGAACATTGATACCAAAGAAGACAACAACCCTATCCTCCCAATAAACCACGCTACGGAGTACCCATACCCGGATGAGATACCGAGGCAGGCTAAACCGCGTGGGGGCGTAGGGCTGATCCGCCCCTAGATGCAGCCTAAAAAGTAATACGACAGGGAAAGAGATATACGAAGTTCAAAGCTCCACTCCACGTATGTACAAGTAGTCTTTCACAATATACTCGGCTCTAACTTCGTGCGTACAAGCGTGCCTCTACTCCGCTCTATGTGAACATTTCCCTGGAATAGTTATCTGTACATACTTCATCCGCCTCGTCGAGGTCGTCTTTCACCAGGTCCTTGCCAGTAGAATTGACACTAGCCTGGTAGGTTGACCTCCCGTGGATCCGATCTGGTATAATATTCGGTTATCCGTGTCGATCTTCCCTCGGGACATCCAATCAATCAATCAATCAATCAATCAAAGCTTAACGCGAATAGGCAATACAGTTGTACGAAGGAGAAGGAGAAGGAGAGATGGAAAGAGCTGAAATACATAGATGGCGACCTGGTTCGCCACCAGCCTCGGAGAATCATCAATCAGATGGCGGCGCGGAACAAACAGGTGAACACAACGAGCAGTTATGGGAATCCTGGAACGAAGCAACAAACAGTGATAGAAAATGGAGGACTTGGCCCCGCGTCCACATTCACAGTATCGGGAGAGAAGCTGGGAGGAAAGATAGAAATAGAAAGGAACAGAGAAGGGGGGCGTTGAGGAGAGAAAAGGTAGATGGAACGATCCAGTCGTTCTTTATACCAGTCCGTCGTACAGAGACAGCGCGCTGACGATCGTCTCGTCGCGCTTGCTGCCCTCTTTGAATTCCTCCATGTCCAGACTGCCATTTTCGTCTTTATCCATCATGCGGAAGATTTTGCGCACGCGTTTCTCAGGGGTATCTTCGTCCTCGGGAAGTTTGACCATCGAGCCCACCTATTGCAACCGTCAGCCACATCCCCCGAAATCAAAGAAACCTGAGGGTTCAATACCATCTTGTAGATCGCCTCAACAATCGCAAGCATCTCGTCGTATGTGATCTTGCCGTCGCCATCGATATCGTACAGCTGGAAAGCCCAGTCCAACTTATCCTCCATCTTTCCCCGCGAAGTGACCGACAGGGCACAAATGAACTCCTTGAAATCGATCATCCCGCTATTGTCGGAGTCGAATACACGGAAGACATAATTTGCGAACGAGGACGGGTCACCGAAGGGGAAAAACTGTCGATAGATTTTTTGGAACTCTTCCTTGGTCAAGGTGCCTGAGGGACAGTCCTTCAGAAATCCTGTCCGGCCACGCCGTAGTTAGCATTTTCGCGTCGGGTGACAGGAGGCGTGTCCATCCCCAACGCACCTTTGTACCATTGTTGTAATTCTTTCTTGTCGAAATGTGTCGCTCGTTGGAGCTCATCCAGCTGGGAGGGGGAGAGTTTCGACTGCCTGGACGATTGACATGCGGTTAACCAAAGCCATACAGACTTGAAACCCACCCTCAGGGGGAACAACAGAAACCAAAGACGGTCGCAGAGACAGTCGCATCCAGAAGATGCACAGAAATGCACAAGCAAGACATGGTAAATGAAATTCAAAACAGAAATCACATAAATCCCGCAGCGAGAAGAAATCCGCTCGGTTTTCTCTCCGGGCTGGAAAGCAGAGTCCTTACGATTTACCCATGATCGACACCCAGCAAACACCACAAGTTTCAAACAAGATCAGGCCTGACTATCTCAGACAGACACACGCACGCTCGCGATCTTCAACACAAAATTTCGCAGACGGTCGGTCATGCGCCGGGCAGAGGGGTGAGACACGGGGGGCACGGAAGACGCGGGGTAAATGGAACGCCGCTCGTGGATTGATAAGATCGAGTTGCGGAGGCAGGCGGCAGAGTTGAGAAGAAGAGAGGTGAAAGTGGAATATCAAAGCCGAAAAGAGCGATGGTCAAAAAGAAAGGCAGAGAATGTAAGCACGAGAACCAAAAGTTAGGACAAGCCGGGGCTAGAGAGAGAGAAGATCATGACAGAAGAGCGAGCAACAGTCAAGTCCGCAGTGGCGAAGGATTCCCGTTCTGTTGGTTCCAGACCACGGGGGCTTGGCGGCCTGAGGCTCCCCCCCAGCCAGAGGAGAAGTTTCTATTTATTCACTCGGGCCGGTGATTTATAATGCCAGGTTTCCAACAACGACGTGAGATTACTTCATTAAAATACCAGTGGAGAGAACACATCTCTCCAGCACACAGATTCAACTTCCTTCCAGATCATACAGTGACACCAGCCAGCCGTAATAACAACCCTGGTCCGTGTGACACGGTATATATCCGGTGAGCCAACCGACTGTAGCAAGTGGATACACCTCGGCCCAACGAACCGGCTCCACGGAGGGACAAATGGAAACAACCAGAAAAGTAAGAAGAGTAATGAGTAAGATAGAGAGACACTCCCCGCTGGTCTATATACATGGATTGGTAAAAGCGTGGGTGACATGGAGCTAGGAATGAGAAAGCCATAAAATGTACAGGGATATTGGAAAACAATCGGTCACCGAGCAAAACTTCATTCTATATGCGAGAGCATCGTTCCCGGAGGCAACCAAAATTCGTCCGGAACGGATGAACGTCACATCCATGGTGTGAGATACATGATGCGTGACACGTGGCTGATGAGAACATCATCGTCCCGCCGGTTGCGCAGAAAAGAGGCAACCAAGGATCAATCGATCGATGCTCCACAGCAGGAGATCAATTTAATCGACCTTGATCGAACCGTAGATGCGCTGCACAAAGGCCCAGCTGGCGAAGAAACCGATGGACCCTGAGAAAAAGAGGTTAGCCGTCGGTCCACACAAAGAGGACGAGAGAACATACCGGTCAAGATAAACACCACAAACCCAATCAGGGCCGAGTAGCCCACGTACAACACGGCACCGGTAATTCCGCCAAAGCTCACGCGGGTGGCCCAGAAAAGAAGGGCGTTGAGGAACACGTAGCCGCCCGTCATTCCGGCACCGGCGAAAGCTCGCCAGTGCCAGCGGTAGTTCTCGGCACAGAGCAGGAAATACACCAGCAACACCGTGGTGGCCGCGGACGTGATGATCATCAAGCCGTAGCAGAGGAACAAGAATCCAAACATGTAGTAAATCTTGTTAGTCCAAAGGGAGGTCATGATGAAGTACAATTCGACGAAGATGGCGCCGAAGGGAAGAATGCCCGTTAGAAGCAGGGACGGAATCGTGCGAAGACTTCCCGTCATCGGAGGAATTTGGCGTGGAATCTGGTTGGTCTTGGTAGGACCCTCAATTGGCTAGAGAGTGTCAGTTGTAACGCGCATATTCGTCAGAGCAAGTTGAACGTACCCGTTGCTTGAACCCAAGCCAGCTGCCCGCAATGCTCAGAGGCACGCTGATGACGAACCAAATGGCAACAAGAGCCAGCATGGTCGTGAAAGGCACCGCCCCGCTGGACCCCTTGGCCCAGACGAAGAGGTTCAGCAGGAAGAAAGTACCAAAAATGAACCCCGGGACGAGCACGGGGGTCATAACGATATTACGCTTCCACGACTCCCCACCCAGCGACTTGTAGACGCGAGCGGATACATATCCTCCAATGAAACCGAATACGGTGTAGATCAACAGAATCGCAGTAGCCAGAAACCCGCGGTTTGCGGGAGAGAGCAGCCCCAGCAGAGCAAACACTAGCAATGGTTAGAGACATGGAAACAGAATATACGAGCAAGGAGTCAACTCACCAACTGTCACGCCCGTCATCATGAAGAGCTGAGCGCCATTGCCAACAAGGACACTCAGAAGCAAGGGTGACTGTGGGCAGCGGAAGACATCGCCGTGCACTAATTTCCAGCCTGAATCCTCCTGGATCCCATCTTCCACAGCAGCCGACGTTCCATCCAGGTCATCCAAATTGATCATGTCCAGGCGGTTGTAGCGGGCGATATCCTTTCTCAGAGCCCTGGCAAGGATCATGCTGACCATGCCGACCAGGAACACCACGAAGACAGCGGAATTGATGAGCGAAAACCAATGGATCTTCGGATCATAGACGTGGAGGTACTTATCCCAGCGAGTGGCCCAGGGAGTGGGTGATTCGCGCCAGTAGATACCGTAGGTCCAAGTCACCGACGTTTTTCCATCCTCATCCAAGACGATACCGGTCTCAGGGGTGCCGCATTCCACGCCGCCATCCGGCAGCACCTTGGAGTTGCTGCGAGAGTCCGGTTGGACGAGCACTCCCACAACCCGGAACTTGTCCTTGTTTCCAAAGCCCACGCGATGATATTCGACAAAGATATCAAAGTGGTTATTCAAGATCATGTCGCCATTCTCGGCAATCGCGCCCAGCGCAAATCCCGGGCTGTAGAATTGGGTGTCCGTCACGGATTCTAAATTGATCTGTGCTCCCGGAAGCCCATCGACCAGCCAGTTGATGTTGTACCCCTGCGCAATCCGTCGGTTCGTAAACCTGGCTGACCGAGCATCGAAATCCACCTGATTACACATGGCCTTGCAAGTCTCATTTTGGCGCATGTGCAATTCGAGGGGGGAGGTCTGGATGCGGTCGCCAAACAGGATGCTCCCTAACGACTCCCGCACATCTTCCGGTCCACCCTCCGGTTGGCAAAAATGGAAAGCCGGATGATAGTAGTCGTAGGCGAAGACCGAATGGAGCTGTTCGTCCTGCTGAGCTAGGCTAGGGTTGAGGTGGTTGACGTAAAGCGGGACCGACTGTCCTTCATCGTAGGAAGTCGGGGCGACGCCCGGTAAATAGAAGGCCGAGGACAGCGAAGGGATCGTGAGTAAGATGGCCGCGATGGGCCCGGATCGTATATCGAGCCGCATTGTGGGTGTGTCTGAACGGAGGATCAGTTTACGTCCGGTCAGGGTGGTGTACAGTAGTCGGAGCACTACTACCGTAGTACTGGATTGGTGGAAGGGACGTACAGTCAGTCTACAGCTGCTACACCACCGAGGAAAGAGTTCACGTTCTCATGAGCGAGACGCCAGCATCCAATCAATGAAACGAAAATCCAGCGTGTCCTCCTGAAAAGAACCGCAGGTGGCGCTGGAGGTGGTAAGGATTGAGAATGAAGGACACCGGGCAATAACTGATGATGGTGATGAGCATAGAGCGATAATTAGGCCAAGTAGGCAGCCTTGGCACACGTGATTGAGGAATGCTGATTCAGCTGTCGTGGCATCACGTGTTGATAAGAGATCTAAAAATTTCCCTCCGGCGTAAATTTCACCCTCCGACAACACGGCCAAACTCCCACGGCGCAATGGCAATGGCAGCAGCGCAATCCGAGCCGCAAGGCTCGCAGAACCTAGGCAGCTTAATCGATACGATTGCCGGGTGTCTCACTTCCACCGGCACGTCTTTACCGAAGACGCACCGCGACGATCCTGCCGATGTCTCGATCGAACCGCCGGCCGACGGCATTTCGCTTCTCGACGTCAAGAGCGACCTCCTCCTTTCTTACATCCACAACCTCGTGTTTCTGACGATAATCCAGCTCCGAGAGCTTTCATCGGAACAGGATGATACCGACGCCGAGCAACGGCAATCGCAGCAAGAGGACCTCGTGAAGAAACTGGTGGAGCTGCGGGTCTACCTAGACCGGGGTGTTCGACCGTTGGAAGGACGATTGAAGTACCAAGTCGACAAGGTGGTGAAGGCGGCCGAGGATTCGGAGAGGGCGGAGCGCGAGGCCCAGGCGAGCGTTAAACGGCGAGCATCTGGGGACGATGAAGAAGCCGGATCCGATAGCCAGAGCGAAAGCGACAGCGATGACAGTGAAGAGGAAGAGAACTTGGATGATATGGCATACAGACCTAACGTGTCTGCATTTGCGAAGAACGTGGAGGCCCCAGCGAGGCTGGACCGATCGAATGCGAACGCGACCAGTGACGGGATTTACCGACCACCGAAGATCATGCCCACCGCCTTGCCGACCACCGAAACCAAGGAGCGCAAGCAACGTGTCGATCGCCGGTCTAATGTCATTGACGAGTTCGTCAGCGCCGAGATGTCTTCCGCGCCCATGGCGGAGCCGAGCATTGGAAGTACCATCGTGCGTGGAGGACGACACACCAAGTCGCAGAAGGAGCGGCAGAAGGAGGCCGAGCGGGCAGCTTACGAAGAGACCAATTTCATTCGTCTGGGCAAGGAGAGCAAGAAGGATCGCGCCAAGAACCGCGGGCAGCGTGGTCCGGAGGGAACTTTCGGTGGTGAAGACTGGAGAGGGCTCACCGAGGGCGCGGACCGCATCGCCAAACTTACCCGGCGCGCCCACGGCAGTGGAGGCGCTTTGGACAGGAGTCGGAAACGCAAGAACGACGATGGACCCCGCGGCGATGCTGGCCTGGGTCATGTCTTCGAGAAGCGTCGCAAGAAGATCGAAGGATGGAAGAAATGAGTCGGTCCCATGTATATCACGGAGTTACTGTTTTGCACCGCATTTTTTAAATATCTATCACGGTTTTGATACCACAGTCGGCAAAAGTTCAAATGAAATTACTATAACAGGGAGCATCTCCATTGTCAACCATCCTCGGTCATATCAAAATAGCATTGTTTTAAAAGTCATAAGCTCAATCGTCAACATTACTCTATTTCACCCTCTGATTTACATAGATACCGAATTGACGTAAATCTAGCCTGAGCACTCAGGCGCCAAGGCACCACCCATCAGGGCACCACAGCTTCACATGTGAATGACGTCAGAGCCGTCTCATCCAGCTCCGCCGATTAATCCAGGAACGGGCGTCTCCTCCTTCCGTGGTCTGTTTTATCCACATTACTTAAACTTGCTAATTCCATTCCGACAGTCAATTGTACCCACAGATATTGTACGACTGATTATAAGCAGCAATTATGGAAAACCCCGGTTCGTCCTAGCTCCATCCGATCATCCCACTACTACTACCTCTTCGGGTGTCACCGGGATAACATCAGCTAACATTAGTTCCTACCAGTACGAGATATCACCAATGTCATCCGACAATTGACTCAGGGCCCACCTGAGATCCAGTCCTGGGCTATTGACCGGTACTTCACATCCGATGCTACCTTTGTGCATCCGTTCTGCCGCGTCTGGGGCAAGGCCGGTGGCCGGGATGGTATCAAGATCATCTTCCAATGGTACAAGATAATGTCCCCGGAGATCTCGCTCGATGTGAATTCAATTGGTAAGTCAACATGTCACACATCCCGCCCAACCCGAACCCGTACGATAGGAAGACCAGCTCGCTGACAGAAAAATCGATATACATAGCATACGACAAGGAACACCTCCGCCTCTACGTCAACATCTCCCAAGTCTTCTCCATCTGGCTCGTGCCGTTCTATCGTGCCCCCGTGACGCTGACGACGGTGCTGGATCTGACGCGGGACCCGGGCGACGGGCGGCCGCTGCCGGATGCGAATGCCCAGAGGTACTATATTGCGAAGCAGGAGGATCTGTATCAGACGTCGGAGTTTATCAAGTTTGTGGTGCCTTGGGGGGGTAGCTCGCTTGTGATGCTCTGGCAAACTCTGGCTACGCTGTTTTGTCTGGTTGGCGCGTACGGATACTGCGCTATTGCGCGGGTTTTGACTCTTGTGTTTTTTCCCTTTTCGAGGGAGGGGGAGCCTTTTGGCAATATGATCAAGGTTGGCAATTGATTGATGTTTGGTTTGATGTGGGTTGAGCACGGCGCGAGGCGTTGATGTATTTTAGTGGGCTGTTTGATTATTAGTTTTTGATGAGGGGTTCACTTTTGTATTGTATGGGGTGTAATGGAAAAGTCAATGGGTTTGATTTCACAGCTAAATGTTGTCCTGACTGAGGGTTATTGCATCTACGTACCGTTATAGAGGAATCTTTTAGGGGTGGAATCGTCTGTATGGCTACCTCATCATCTACCGACCTGCTCCCTCCAAACTGATAAGATGCATCATGCGCGAACAACCAGCGACTATAAACTAAACTCAAGAATGCAAAGAGCGCGACTCAACCCAACCCACCACTATCCGCAAGAAACCCAGCCCTAATCAAAAACTTTGCGAATACGCGCCCTGCACTCCACGCAAGTATACACCTGAATATTCGTCGACCGCAAGATATCAAAGTAGCTCTTGCGCCCACACTTCAAACACAAATACGCCCTCACCCGCGCCGCAATCTGGCTCATCTCCCTTATGAAATCCACCGCAAAATCGCCCCCATCCTTGATTAGCTCGATGAACGCGTCCCGCTGAATGAGCTTATCGTGCTTGCTGAGCACCAGATCCAGCACCGCGCGGCGCAGGCGCAGATCACTGGCCGGCGTGGCGGCGTAGGCCTCTTCGATGATCTGCGGGAGGAGCGTGATGAGGTTTTTGGAGGTGTTTGTGGCGGTGAGGAATTTGCGCAGGGCGGATACTTTGAGCTCTGGGATGAGGTATTTGTCTGCTGTTTTGTAGACGCGGATGTGGAAGATGATGGGGTCGACTTCGTCGGTTGCGTCGTCGTCGGTTGCGCTGTCGTCGTAGTCGAATTCGTACATGAATTGCACCATGGCTTTCACGGATGCTGGGTCATCGTCTTCGAGGCGGATGGTGCGGCTGGAGGACTCGGCCCAGTTGTTGCTGAGGAGGGCTTGGAAGTAGTCTGACTGGCTGCTGATGATTGCTTTGTGGACGTCGAGTTTGAGGGGGCCGGATTTGAGAGTTAGGTCTGAAAAGCGGTGGTCCTGGTGGAGGCTGTTGTTGGTGGTTAGAGTGGGAGGTATGGGTGAGGTGGGAGTACTGACCGTTTGAGGTTGCGCTTGAAGGTCTTGTCTGGCGCTTTGGCGCCCATCATGAGGAGTGACCAGTCGGACATGGGTTGCGCAGGGGGAGTGATTGGAGACTGAGGGGCTCTGAGCCAGGGTGAGTATGATGGGTTTAGTAGGGTGTAGATGTTGCGTTGGGGGTTTGATAACTTGTGAATAAATTGTAGAGGAAAGTCTCGGTAGAGGAAGTCTCAAGAGAGGTAGAGCTACTGGGAAAAGGTAGGTATGAATGGGTATAAGTAAAGCCCAAAGTAAAGTGAATCAAAGCTAAAGGGGAAGTTGATATAGGGCACGAGAAAACAATGAAATGGAACATAGTTTGATATTTTGATATAACTAGATTAAACTTAGGAAACTCGTCACTGAGACCAACACATCACAATGCAGCACTACTCATCATGCTGCTTGTTCAATTCTCGCCGGAACATCTCCTCCTTACTGACCACATGAAGAGGCAGACTCCGTCCCACGCCGAACAACACGAACGGCGCCCACTTCCAGCGGAAGGGGTTCACGAGGATGATAAACACGAACCAGTAGATCAGCTCAGTATAGGTAAAGAAGTGGAAGGCGCCTGTCGGGGCCAGCCGCTTCATGAACCGCGTAAAGTCAATCCAGGTCTTCATCCGACCCTCAGTCGGCCGGGTGAGCGGGTCGGTGAGGAACATGAGCAGGAAGCGCGTGTAGATGCCAATGTGCATGTTGCCCACCGTTCCGATCGCGTCGATGTAGGTGCTGTTGTTGGCGCAGATGCTGATGTACTTCGGCGGGAAGACCTGCAGGTACCAGCTCGGCGGCGCGTACGGTTCCTCAAAGGCGTCGTCGGGCAGGAAGTTCAGCGACGGGCGCTTGAACCCGGTGGCCATGATGATCACGTCGCCGGGGACCAGCTTCTCGCGCCCGGGACCGCCCTTGGGCACGCCCTTGGGTCGGCTGTTGAAGAGAATGCCGTCTTCCTTGACGGAGATGATGTCCCCCCGCAGCCAACGGGCCTTGCCCTCGCGGATCTGATCGAACAGCTCCGAGTTGGCCATCGGGGTCTGCGTGAAGAGGCCGCCGGACGGGGCAATGTCCTGCAGATCCCGGTAGAAGAACTTGTGCAGCAACCACTCCGGAATCCACGACAGCATCGTTTCCTGGCCGAAGATGTTCATGGCCAGCAGGGACTGCACAAAGATGTTGCGCGGGATAACCCACTTATCCGAGCGCGACAAGACGTCGATCTCACCGGCCCCGGATTTGACCGCGAACTCCAACGCCTCGATGGCACTGGCACCACCGCCAATGATGAGGACCTTTTTCCCCTTGACGTTCTTGCCGTCCAGCTCGGATGAGTGGTAGATATTGCCGCCGAATTGCGATTCGTCGGGCAGAGTGGGCTGCTTCGGGTCGCCGCACACGCCCACCGCGGCCACCACCCCGTCGAATTGACCGTAGGCAGCCTCGTCGTCGTTGACGATCCATTTTCCGTCGTCGGTTTGCTTCACGGAAGTGACGGGGGTGTCGAACACGGTTCGTTTCTCGAGGTCGTAGCGCTTCCAGACATCGACAATCTGATCTCTAATCTCCTCCTGGGTGGGATACGCCGTGTCATATCGGACGGAGGGGTGGAAACGGTACATGATACTGTGAATCTGCAGGGACGAGGTGGAGTTCACTCGGCTCCAGATGCCACCCAATCCCTTTTCCTTGGATCGCGACTCGAACAATTGGACATCGAAGCCATGGCCCACTGCATGAGCGGCGGAGGACACGCCGGTTAAGCCGGTGCCAATAATGGCGATCCTCTTTTTCGGGAGAGCGTTGGCGATCGAGTCGGATGGAGGCGGACTCGGGGCGAAGATCCAATTGATGAACATCTGTAGGAGCATGTAACCACATGTAAAGATTTGTAGAAAAAGATTGTTGACCGAAGCCACGACGCCAGTGTTTCCACCCGCCATGGTGACTGTGTTCTTGACCCGACCGTTGGTATTGATGATAGTTAGGGTTTAGGTCGGGTCTGATGTAGATATCGACCGTTATAAGTATAGTTGACCCCTCAATGAATGGAAAAGAGGTAGTTAGGGAAGAATGAATAAAAATAGAGATGCCAGAGAAGAATTGCCAAGGGGAAATATTAAGCTTTAAGAAGCTGGCGAAAATCATGGACTCTGGCCAGTCCTTGTTTGAACCTTTTTTTGGTGACGTTATAACCGATGACGTTATGGGTGGAGTCGGCCTCACACAACATGTGAAAGTGTGGATTCTCCTGCGTTTTCAATTTGGTCATCATCCTGGGAGAGTTCCTTGTTACTATCCCTGCCTGTTATCTGTTTCCACTGATATCAATGTCATATTGATCATGATCTGAGACATGATGTTGTTGTTGTTGTTGATTAGTCTGCTGCTTCTGTTGGTAGGAGTATAATTGTATCATCCTGGTTACCATCCACAAACAGCGCCTCTCAATACATTTTCGCAATAATTTACGCCTAGACCACGGACCACCCGTTACATCCATTGAGAAGTCTGGGTGATAAACTGGTTCCTGGGATTGCGTGACCCTCTGGATCCCGCTGTGGGACAGCTCCTGAAAGTAGATAACATACGGAGTACTCCGGAGTAGACACTTATTTTCTTTTCAATATGTTTCACCCACATACCAATGACAATCATCAGTCCTGGATACTGAACACAGCCAGGCACAGACGGCGGGGCGAACCATGCTCTAGGCTATCGGGTCGGTAGATTATGTGGTCGGAGTTTGGATGGGTTGACACAGAGTACCCGCCTAATCCGATGCTGTAGAGGAATGTTGAGATTGTTCCTCGCAAGACGGCTGGTTAGTTATATCTCTACAGATATTTTAAGTAGGGCTGGGTGACTGGGCTTGTGTGAGTTGGCTTACCCAAATAGCTTCACTTTGATATCCAGTAGGTCTTGTATCTAGTTTACGACAACGTACATTAAACAAGTAAAGGCGCGAATGTAATATTAATGAGCTACGCGCCCATTCCAGCAATCTCATAAGATCGCATTACTACTATGTACAGTATCAATCACGCAGGCGGGTTGATATTAACAACCGGCACAACCGTATCCTCAAGACTGACGGCATCCTTGTTCTCCTTGCCAATGCCGGAATACTTGTTCAACCAGCCGAGGACCTGCTGGTGCCACACGAGGCTGTTCTCGGGGTTGATGACCCTACACCCAGTTAGCCCCATAATCCCCAGAAGAAACAAATGCAGATTATAAAGAGAAGATAGAACATACCAATGATTCTCATCCGGGAAGTTCAAGAACCGACTCGGCACGCCCCTCTCCTGGAGGACGTTGAAAAGAGACAGCCCCTCGGCAACAGGCAAGCGATAATCCAGATCATTGTGGATGATCAGATGCGGGGTGTCGAAGCGCAGGATGCGCTCCGGCGCCGACGGATCCCAGCGTCTGTAGTTATCGCGCGCCTCCCAGAACGTCCCGTTGAATTCACGCTGCATGAACCACAGCTCCTCCGTGGAGATCTTGGCGTCTGCCACGAAGGTTCCGTCGTGCGTGACCAGCGCTCGGAATTCCCGGCCCAGGTCGCTGCCTTGGATCCAGTTGACCATGAATCCGCCGTAGCTGGCGCCGGCGGCGACACCGCGCGAGGTGTCGACGTAGTCGAGGTTGTCGCGGACGTATTCCCAGCCTTTGACGAGGTCTTTGTAGGGGGAGCCGCCTGTTGTGAGCAACGGGTGTTAGTGAAGTCCGTTTGTAGTTTTAGGAATTTAGGCTCTTTTATTGGAATCATTAGACATGGTGGACATACCCCAGTTGTTCTGGATAGAGTCGGTCAGTTCATCGCCGAATCCGGTGGATCCGGTTGGGTTCGGAGTGACAACGACGTAGCCCTGGTCGGCAAAGACCTTGGGGTTCCAGCGGGTGCTCCAGGAGTTGCCCCATGAGCCTTGGGGACCGCCGTGGATCAGGTAGGCGAGGGGATATTTCTTGCTCTTGTCGAAGTCCTTGGGGTAGACCACCCAGGCGTGGATCTGTACGCTCAGGTTAGCATGGTTCGATTTAGGGGGCCGTGTCCGCCGGTTACGTACATCAGTAAAGTCACCTTCGAACCAGATCTCGTCGATGTCATCGGGACCAAGGCCCTTGAGCTCGGGGTCGATCTTGTGCGCGGATACAAGGGGCTTGACGCCGTCCTTCTTGGGCTTGAGGCTGACGAGGTCGACATACCAGCTGGAGTAGATGGTTGAGCCAGTGACGAGGAGGGACTTCTTCTTGGACAGGAGGTAGTACGCCGTGGCGTATTTGCCGTTGGTGAGCTTCTTGGGTTCGAAGTCATCGTCTGTGGCTTCGTCGACGGGGATCAGGAAAAGGTTGAGGCTGCCCTTGTCTTCGGCACCAGCGACGATGGTCTCGTCGTCTACCCACTTCAGAGAGTCAGGAGAACGGTCCCACTCCGTTGCGAGCGGGGTGATCTCCTTCGAGGCAAGGTCGTAGACGTAGATAACGCGACGGTCAGCCTCGTATGTGTTGTCCTCCATCTGGAGGTAGGCCAGGCTCTTGTTGTCTGGAGAGAAAGCAGGGTTGTTGGAGTCACCCGCGATGCCCTTAGGGGCAGAGTCAGGTCCGTTGATGGGAACGGCGGTCTTGGAGCCATCGTGAGGAACGAGGTAGATGTATGCCGTGGTGAAGTTGGCCTGAGGGACATCCGGGGCCTTGCTCTTGAACGCGACCCACTTACCGTCGGACGAGAGGTCATAGTCTGACGCGCCTCCGAAGGGAGGGTACGGGGACTCGGCGTTCTTGACAGGGGAGACGAGGTTCTTCAGTCCTCCATCCGACACGTAGTGCGAGTGCTTGCCTTTCTTGAGCGTTCCGGAGAACACAGAGTTGAAGGTGGTCGTGAGGTAGTAGTCCCAGTGGCGGACGTAGATGCTGTCGTAGATGCGCGCGGTGCTAGCAGCCGTGGCAGCAAGCTCCTCGTTGTACGCCGTGCCATTGGGGTACGACTTGGCGTTGGCGACAAAGTTGATCTCTCCCTCCTCGGTGGCTGCAATCTTCAAGCCGGAGAAAGCAGCCGGCAGAGAGGCGGCCTTGTATCTACCGGGGTCAGCATTCGTAGTCGTCGCATCGCGTGATCAAGGCTTACCCTGAGCCGAACTTGTGGACATCCGAAATCCAGAGCTCAGAGCCACCGGGGATATCGGCATTGGTGCCATTGAGGTACAGGAGAGACTTGTCGCTCAGCCAGACCACCTCGGAGACATTGCTGTCGTCGGTGAGGGGGGTGATTTTTCCTGATTTGAGGTCCAACAGGCTCCACGAGGAGCTGGACTCGTGGGACTTGAACGAGTACTGCGAGCTAGAGAAGATCGCAACCGTCTGCAGTTGTTAGATTCCTACTCAATGATCGTGGGAGTTGCACTCACGCCAGAGGGATTGGGGATGGCCTCAGATCGGCGGGGAGCACTAATCAGCTGCCTGCGCGGGGTTAGCGAGAAGTAACATGCGACAAGTTAAAAGGACGCACTCTGGAGTCAGAGCCAGCGCAGAAGAAGCTGCAACAGCGAGCGAAAGCCACCTGAGAACCGCCATTGTGAGAGTTCGACGATGATCGCACACGTGGGCCAACAACGAGTGCAACAAACGGCCGTATTTATAAGATGAGGGGATGGTGCAATCTAGGCCGAAGATAACCACGGACACCTCCGCACCAGTGGCGTCTGGTCTGGCATGTTTTATCCGTATTCATTTTCCTCTGATGCAGGCTGGCTTAACCTGACCTGGAAAGGATCCGCGGGGGTAATATAGATCCCTGGCAGAGTGGAATGAGACAAAGCATTCCAGGCGAATCTGAGCCGGCGCTTGCGGTTAGGCTGTCTTTAGTCTGCATACCAATCTCACCCTAATCTTAATCGCGTCTCCCAGCGTTGCAATGCCAATCTGCGTTATATCGCTAAGCCTATGAGCTGTCTGGCTGCTGGGTCAGTGTGGATGTAACCTCTGTCGGGGTCGACTGCATTATCCAGTCAAGGCGCAGAGGCCGTGTCCCAGTAAAAAGGTACCTTCTGGGGAATGTTTCCCTCCAAGTTTCTGCAGTTCGTTTCATTCCTATCTATAGATCAGTTTCTTGTGCCGTTGACAGTATGATGAACAGCACTTTGGAAGGGCTTGATCTGACTGATATGTGGGAAATAACCCTATCATCTTCAAGATATGCAGGAACGTGTCGGCACGATCCGTTCGTATTCCAAAATTCCCTATCAGATTATCTCCAATTCTCCGCACTGGTCCCCTGTCTATCCAGAAACAGCTAGAGAGCTTCGGATACTGCATCATGGGACACCAATCCCTGAGCTCTTACCCCTAGTACCTCGTGTCAACCTGGACGCCTAAAGTGTTGGATCCATGGAGCATACCCCTCCAATAAATCCTTCACTCAATGAGAAACGTCCCATCTAATGTCCTAATAATTTGATATATGGAACAAGAAAAATCAACGGGTTGCGACCATCACAAAGGACTAGCTTTAGACTAGGAGATGAATGGCCATGTAGTCCGATGTATCCCAAGACGTGATGACGACCCGTATAGATCTCCACAAAACATTGCTGCGTTGCCAGCACTCCACTCCAAAACCCTGCTCCACGCGGTTAACAGCGGTCGGCTAGCGGCGCCGGATCGTCGCTATGCAACGGTTCCCCACACTCATGTCTGGGACTTTCTCGAACAATCGGCAATGAACTGGGGTATTTGGGACATTCAGCACCTGGTGGCGTCAGGGTGTGAGAGTAGGGGCAAGAGATGCCGAGAACGAACAACATTCGGGGATCGGGGATCCCAAGTACTTGAGTTTTGAGGAGACTTGGTTATTTCCTTGAAGATATTAAGATAATTAAACGTTCTGACAATGAGACAGGAAGGAGAGCTATAGATCGTGATCTATCCATTGACTAACCCTATGATTTCTAGACACCAACCCTTAGATGTAGAAAACAGTATTTAAATAGCGGATACAAATCTGAACCTGATTAGCTAGACCGGCTGTCTCTCTTATCCATGTCTCCTGGAACTACATATCAAAGACGTAAATATGAAGGAAAACTCTGAACATGCTTGAAGTATTCTATAATCATGGTCAGGATATCACTGATGTTGAGATACTTACTCAGTTGGCACTTGTGGAATCTCAATCAACTTCCTTTGTCACATCACCTAGATATATCGTTTATTATATCACTCTCATGCAACGCCTTGGCGAATCTGAACAAAGTTACTGAGCCCAGAACTACGCTTTTGTATCTTATGCCATTTTAGAAGCTCTTTTACAGCTGTCAAGATACTCTCCAGACAGAAGAGATCAGCTAATCAAGGATAGTCACTATATGTTATCTACTACCATACTTGATTGGTGACAAGAGATGATAGGGCTCAATCATGCCGATCCCTTACTTGGTCAATGCACTACGACCTGTGCGGGCCTGGAAGGTGGAGGTATTATGTGAGGAGACATCATACATGATGTATCACTGTCCTGGCCATTACATCGAATCACTGGATGACATGATGGTAAGGCTTCATATGGCTGATATCCTAGTAGAATGGATGCGTGTGGTCTGCTGTGAAGGCAATTCTTGAATTACTAATTGCATTTTGAATTATGCCGTGATATCAGCCTCGCAGAGCTGTCATATATAACTTTGAAGTTTGAAGAACATCGGCCATTCCACTCTTTTGGATGCGAACACTCCCTTGCATGTATCTACAAGCATGGATAGCTGTGACGTCATATGTATAGAAGCGCCGCGGCCGTGAAATCAACACCGGGCCAATTCTGGTAGAAAGCGTCAATGCTACAAATATTGGCTGTCTATGAAATATTACTTTGATGAACAGGAGCAAACGTATATACTTCTTTTGTCAATAAATTCAACGCGAAATAAAGTATTAATCGAGTGTTTACTACTTTTGTAGTGAGACACGATTGAAATAGAAGGCGGTAAATAGTGGAAGGAATTCTGCCGGTCTATTGTTCTTTTGCACCGATTCCGTTGGGTCTTTTCCCCTTCGCGTCTTGATAAATAATCGCTTCGTCCACTCGCGACTTGCATAGCGCTTTCAATTTGTTTCATTGAATATATCTCATCTGCGTCCTGCACTGGCCCATCAGTACGACCGTCCCCGCCCAACAATGCACGGTTCACGTTGAACGGAGTTTCTTGACCACATGCGTCCATGACAAGCTACAGCGGACGCTTTTCGACCTCTTCGACCCCCAACTTTTCTTTCCTCCCTGCGCGTTTACTCGGAAACATTCTGTGATCCAAAACTGAGATCGGTTGAACGCGCAATGGCAGCCCAAGCGACCCCGGTCCTCGACCGGTTCCTGTCAGGGATTGCCGATATCGTTCGGAGTCGCGATGGAGCCAAACTCCAGGATTTCCTGCAGATCGAACCCCCACTATCCGAGATATACCAGCAGATGCTGGTGGAGCTCCGACAGCAGTATCCCAGTGGATCACGGAAAGAGGCGGACCTGTTGCGACGATGCGAAGGGCTGGTCCCGCGCTCGAAGGATAGTAGCTCCTGGATCGCCTTTCCGACCTTTATGAAACTTTACTTCACCTTCTTACGCGATGTGAATGTGGATAATCTGCTGGAGACGTACAACCTGTTGAAGGGCCTCCTCAAGTATGCCCCGACTCAGATTTCGTCCTTTTTTAGAAGCACCGCTGATTCTTTTACTTTCGTGACAGTCAATGCGTACTGGCTCTCGGAGACAGCCAGTTCGGTGTGATCGTCCTACCAACCGTCCTTTACCTATCAAAAGTCTTGGCGAAACTGGCCATGGGGTTGGATAAGCGACCGGATTTAATCGCGCAAATACTGCGGATGGAGGGCCGCTCCGACCAGGACGATAGCGTCGAGAAAGTGACCTTGGTGGAGAAGTCGGCGAATGTGGTTCGAGAAGCGTTCATCAAGTGTCTCACCGATCGCAGCGGGACGCCAGGGCCCACGGGCAAGCCCGAAGGGAAACGCATCGGGATCTACCTAATGGCCAACTTGTGCTTGAAACTCCTCTTCCAAGTACGCTCTCCAATCCCGTATTGGTGCCCCAGAGACTAACAGAAGTAGTGCGGCAAACTGCGGAATGCAGAGCAGATGTTCGCTAGTATTAGTGCCCAATCTCCTCCGCTGACCTACTTTCCGGCCTCGCAACGAGTTACCTATCTCTACTATCTCGGACGATACCTCTTCTCTAACAATCTATTCCACCCCGCCCGCATAGCCCTCCAGGCGGCCTACAATCAATGCCACCGGCAGGGAATCAACCAGAAACGCGTCATCCTCACCTATCTCATCCCGTGCAACATTATAATGGGCCGATTCCCGTCCATGCAATTGCTAGGGCTGCCAGAGGCGGAGGGGTTGGCCGACAAATTCGTCCCGATCTGCCGACTGATCGTGCGCGGTGACTACATCGCCTTTCGTGAGCACCTGGCAGGGGGTTTGGAGGTGAGCGAGTGGTTTGCACAGCGCGGCATCTTACTCGCCGTCCGTAATCGATGTGAGATCCTCGTCTGGCGGTCGCTGGCCCGTAAAGTGTTTATCCACGGGGGCTTCCACGGGGAGCTGCAGGGGCCCGCCCAACGGGGCCCGCCGCCTTTCCTGTACTTGGCGAAGCTCGAAACCGCCGTCCGGTGGCTTCAATCGCAACACTCTGGATCCACTCGCAATCTCGCCGTCTTGCCACCGGGCCATGATCTGGATGCGCGGGCCGGTGACAATCGCGTGGGATCGCAGCTCATTTATAAGTCCTCCGATCCGGACTTTGTCGGTGGAACTGCCGCCGATAGCCCGCTCGACGCTGCGTTAATGGCTCAGTATGGCGACTACCTGGCCCCGGATGGGTATTTCGACGCCCACGGGGTGTACCACACGAATCCCACCCGGGGTCTGGTCGATGGACAACCCAACACGGACTATCAGGAACACGAGCTGGACCCTTACGCGCACCGGACCGTGGGACAGTCGGCGCTGGGGCAAGATCCCGGGAAGCCGACCGCGATGATGCGCGAGCTCGAATCGATCCTCTCCTCCATTCTCACCCAAGGTTTAATGCGCGGCTATCTCACGCACCGCAACCCCCGTTTCGCCATTCCGGGCGCTCGACTGCGCGGTGCGTTACCCACGGGATTCCCCAACGTGTGGCACACCATTTCCGCTCGCGAAGCCGACGACGACAGTGTTCCGGGGTGGGTGAAACCACCGTCCCCTCTGAAGACCTCCCTGGCACCGGCCGCCGCGGGTGGTGGACGCGTAGTGAATCTATCGGGCGCACGGCCAGTCGGCGTGCAATGACGGCCAACGAGACCGGACGGTGGCGTCTTGGCGCACTAGGGTTTTATCTTGATCGATACCATTTGTCATATATTATCTCGGAGCCGGAAAGCCATATGGATGACATGGATTGGCAAATTTGCCACACTCAATTGGGGTCGGGATCTACAAGAAATCACCTCGATCGGATGTTTATAGAGTAGATCCACCCTGATTGGCGGTGGCAAAACGGGGGGATGCCCGGGTGCCTGCAGGCCTGGATGCCTCACCTTCCCCGCCTTGGGTCAGACCGCCTTTGTCATTCCCCTCCATCTTCTTCTTCGCTTCTCTCTTTCTCTCTCACTTACACACTCTCTTTCTTTCTGTATCTTCTCTTGTATCTTCTTTGATAGTTTCATCCTAGTTATAATTCCAACGATGAGTGTCGCAGATAGTGGCTCCTCCATCACCCATTCGTCCGAGAGGACAGGCACCCCTGACCTACGCCTCATCCACTACAATGACGTGTATCACGTTGAGTATGTCACTATAGTCTCTTTTCAATGCGTGCACACTAACATGCTGTAGACCAGGCTCTGCAGAACCAGTCGGCGGCGTTCCTCGTTTCCAGTCTGTCATCAATTACTACCGATCGGATCCCCGCTTCGCCGACCAGCCCGCCCCCCTCACCTTCTTCTCCGGAGATGCCTTCAACCCGAGTCTCGAAAGCACAGTGACGAAGGGGCGACACATGGTGCCGTTTCTGAACAAAGCTGGAACCGATGTTGCTTGCCTTGGGGTATGTATCAGCTCGAACACTCTGAGACTGTCGTGGGACACGGCTAATGATGGACGGGGTAGAATCACGATCTAGACTTCGGTGTCGCACAACTCCGCCATCTCCGCAGCCAATGCAAATTCCCGTGGCTCCTTGCGAATGTCCTTGATCCCGCGCTGGGCGAGAATGTCCCGATTGCCAATTGTGAAAAGACGTGTATGTTGACCTCGTCGAATGGGATCAAGATTGGCGTCATAGGTCTCGGCGAAAGAGAATGGTAAGGCGCATTCGCTCTGTTGGCAGATCGAGATACTAATCGCTCGCAGGCTTGCAACGATCAATGCGCTCCCTCCGAACCTCATCTACAAATCCGCTTCGCAGACTGCCATGGAACTTGTCCCGCAGCTTCGCGAACAAGGTGCCGAGATTATCGTGGCGGTCACCCATCAACGAGAACCCAACGACTATAAATTGGCCGAAAAGATCCCTTACGGCATGATCGATATCATCTTAGGCGGCCACGACCATTTCTATGGACATGCATTCCTGAACGGCGTGCACGTCTTGCGCTCTGGGACCGACTTCAAACAACTGAGCTACATCGAAGCGTGGCGCAAGCAGGACGGCCCCGGATGGGACTTCAATATCCTTCGTCGAGACATGATCCGTGCGATTCCGGAGGACCCTTCGACCGTGGCCCTGGTTGCGAAACTGACAACGAGCCTGAAGGCTAAGCTGGAAAAACCGGTCGGGTACACCGCGCGTCCGCTGGATGGACGCTTCTCGACCGTGCGACAGCGCGAATCGAACCTGGGCAATTTTGTTTGTGATTTGATGCGCTTCTACTACGGCGCAGACTGTGCCATGATGGCCGGTGGCACGATCCGTGGCGACCAGATCTATCCGCCCGGGATTCTACGCCTTCGGGACATTCTCAACTGCTTCCCCTTTGAGGACCCGGTAGTTTTGATCCGCGTATCTGGCACGGCGATCATGGACGCCTTGGAGAACGGCGTCAGCCTGCTTCCGGCGCTCGAAGGTCGTTTCCCACAGGTTTCCAACATCTCGTTCAGCTACAACCCCTCCGCACCGGCCGGCTCGCGCATCAACTGGGCCAAACTGGGCGGTCAGCCCATTGACTTTGACCGTACCTACCTCCTCGCTACACGGGGATACATGGCGCGCGGAAAGGACGGGTTTGCGTCTCTGCTCGTCAAATCCGAGGGCGGCCAAGTGGAGGAGGTCGTCGACGAGGAGAGCGGCGTGCTGGTCAGCACCCTCCTGCGTCAGTACTTTTTGAGTCTGCGTGTCATGGGCCGCTGGCAGCGCTGGAGCAAGAGTCTCAACCGCCACTGGACGGACGTCCACAAGAGCCTCCACTCCGACGGCTGGCTGATCCCCGCCGCGGAACCCGTCTCCTCTACCCCCGAGAAGGCGCGCCCTCCCCGACCGACCCTCCAGCGGACCAAACAATACTACCAGTACAGTCGATTCGAAATTCCCACCTACCCGGCAACGCAAGACGATGACACACAGGCAAACAAAGAAGAAGACGACGACATGGACTCGGATTCCGACTCCGACCCCGAACTCCTCACCTCAACCACCCAATCCACCAACTACGTCACCCTCCCCGCGCAGTCCTCAGACGACGAGCAGCGACGCCTGCGGCTCGCCCGCCGCGTCGTCCGCAAGTGGATGGACCGCGCCGGCTTGAAGCCTGCTACCTTGGGCGATGTCGATACGCGGGGGTTCGTCCCGAACTGGACGATCGGTATTGCGCCTCGATTGGAGGGGCGTATTGTCATTGAGGATGGTGCTCAGAAGTGAGGTTGTGGATGCGTTGTCGTGATGTTGAATTGAGTTTGCATTTGGTGTGGGTGAATGTGGTATAGATAAAGATATAGACGATTTACGATTGATGCTGTCGCATTGAATATAGCATTACTTTTGAAGTAAAGTGGCATATATTTATTATAGCTGTGCGGTTTTTATTCTTTGCAGCAGATGCTATCTGCCTATAGACATATAGAAGAAGTACATGACGTCCGAGCACTCTTTTAAGTTGCTCTACACAGTCAACCGGTACTCGCGCTGCTGCCACTTTCCCTCTTGTAAATTAAGAAAAGTACCTCCATCATATGGATCTCCTAACAACGACCCGGAATGATTCTAGTGGTATGTGAGCCAATGATGGAAAGATCATTGAAAGCGGGGGTCATAATTCGTTTTGTTTTCCCTTGCGTGAGGACGTAGGACCGGGGAGCATTATTTGGTCCATGACAATCATACAGTACTAGAGCTTGAATGTTATTAGAATCTGAGGAATTTCGGAATTTCAGTAGATAACATGGATAGAACAAGGTAAATGTCCATACATACGTATTGCTTGAACACTGGGATGGTGTATATGGCTTGGTTATACAGATGGGGGTATGTCAATTGATTGAACTTCGTTTGATAGTATGCCTTGGTTTCTTATTCACCTCGAGATCTCAGCTGGCGAGTAATATGGTAATGTTTAATCATCGAAGGACCTACGCCGGCTGGAAAAAGATACTACTGTTTAGAACCCAATCTTATATAGCTAGCTATATGTATAGCTCAACACAGTTTTATCATTTAGATCATCATCCGAAAGACAATTTCATCCAGCTATATATATAAACTGCTGAAATCCACTCATACCAAGCCCAACTCGAATGCCATCCAAATGCCATCCAAACGAGATAATCAATCCCTCTTCAACAGATACTCTCCCCCCCTCCAAGCCCGATAAACCCCATAAAGCCCACTCACAGGCCACACCCCCCACAGCACGTTCTTCACCCACCCCAACACACCCGTCCTGTGCTTCCCCCCGCCGGCAATCCGCAGCCCCCCGCGCCCGTCGTCGCGCAGGTCCACCCGCACCTTCTGGTACAGGTCGGGCAGATACGACGCGTGGTACTTGGCCCGCAGCGCGTCGTACCCCCGTTTGTCGTAGATGGACCAGAACTCGGACTCGGTGTAGTATGCGTGCGCGTAGAGCCACTTCTTGCCGCCGAGGGAGCGCACTTTGTCTTCGAGGTGTCGGTTTTGGGCGACGAAGCCGGGCGTGTTGCGTGCGTGTCGCGAGGGTGCCCAAAGCCCGAAGTTCATGAGGTAGTTGCCGTCGGAGGGGGCAGGGTCGCTGGGTTGCGATTGGGATTGGGGCGCGTGCGAGGATGGCGCCATCACGCCGCGGGTGTGGTTCAGTGGGCAGAGCCAGATGGGATACGCGCCGAAGGTGTCTTTGTTGTCGAGCCAGGTGACGAACTCGTCGGTCGCGTGGTAGGGGACCGCCACGTCTTGGATGATGAATTGGTCTGAGAGGCCGCTTTTGTGGAGCGCGTGGTACATCACGCGCGTGTGCATGAAGTAGTCGAGGATATATCGCGTGATGCGGTTGAATGGCGTGATGAAGTATGAGTAGGCGTACCGACCGGTCCAGAACGCGCCGCGGTCGTATCGGAAGAGGTAGTCTTCTAGGGGGATGTAGTCCACGGGGGTGGGGGTGGTGGAATCTGTTGGTTTCCGAACAGGTGCACGCCGCTGGGCCTGGAGATAGAACCAGGGGTCGTGCGGGCGCGTGAACCGTTGGATGGTGCCACCGGGCGCGGTGTCCACGAGCCGTCCGGCGCAGACGACGACATGGTCGCGCGCGAACACGATCCCGTCGAGGTACTCGGTCGAGGGGTCCGCCGTCTCGGCGCGAAACAGCTCCATGGCGGCGTCCATGCTCGGTGCGGCGAGGTATCGGAGCTCGACATAGGGCTTGGCTTCGCGGCATTGCACCTCCACGAGCGTGACGACGCCCAGCGTGCCGAAGGAGGAGGCCGCGCCCCAGAAGAGGTCCGCATCGGTGGTGGGCGATGCACGTCGCACCTCGCCATTCGGCAGGACGATCTCGATCCAGTTGACGGTGGCATCGAAGAAGCCGTGTCGGAAGGAACTGCTCTCGCCCGAGGTGCCGGAAAAACCACCGCCGGCGGTGATGCCCGGGAATTCCATCACGACGAGCGGCACCAGGCCGTGGGCCAGCGTCGCGTGGACGAGCGCGTCCATGGGGACATTGGGCTCGACGACGGCGGTTTTGGCGTCGCGGTTGACCTCGAGGACCCGCGTGAGGTGAGCGGTGCTGATGGTGTTGGCCGCGCTGTGCTGCGACTGGCGCGTGCTGTTGGTCGAGCCATGGTAGATGCGGAACGGCTGCTGGCGATGGTGGAATTGTTCGACCTGAGCGGCGACCGCAGACACTGCGGCCTCGTGGGAGTCCATTGTGATGGGTGTCAAAGGGAGAATACCCTCGGGCGGCCACCGCCAGTTATTATCCCTGGTGCCTGGGACACCGTCATCTTTCCCCACTTGGGGGGGGCTGGCACCTCGGGTAATGACCTCATGGATCGGCGGGTCTGAGCGTCCCCACCGACCACCCCCAGGGGGGCAACCAACGACAGGGTAGAAAGACTGCTGGGCCCATGGGTGGGCTGGCCACCAAGCCAATCGGTCACCATTTTCTAAAAAGAAAAGACTACAAAGGATTTGGGTGTACGGTGGCCGTCGAGGATATTCTCGGACGTCAGCAATCGCGACCAGTTCGAAATTCAGATCCGCCGGTCATGTTTCCAAGAGAGGACAATAGGAGATTCATCGTAATAATCGTAAATATCGCTAATCAGAACGCCATCGCCAAAACGAGAAAGGAAATGAGCGAAGCAAGGGAGGAAAAGCAAGGCAAGGATGAATGATCCAGGGATACGCAAGAAAAAACATTAGAGTAAAAGTCGGCGTCACGCTCGCCGCTCGGTCACGGTCCAGCGTCGCTTGACAGCCAGATCCTTATTCAGCGGCGCACCACCCCACAACCCCCGCTGGGACAGCGTCCGCTGCGGCAGTTGCTTGGGCTTGGCCGTCTCCTCCTCAGCCACCGGGGCGATCGCCCCCGGGACACTGAGGGTGAGTGATGAGCCTGAAAACGCGCCACCAAAGTTTGGAAACAGGTCATCCTCTTCCCGGCCGGTCGGCGCCACCGAGCTCCACAGGCCGGATGACCCCCCGCGGGGCGCCGTGGACGGTCGGTCCAGCGACCACGGGCGCGAGGCCGAGCCCGAACCCGACGTCGCCGTGGGTCCCACGACAAAGGGCTTGGGCGGCGGGGAGGTGCGCGACGCCGATCGGAGGCGAGAGGACGGCGGCGCGGCTACGCTGGTAGGCGAGGACAGGACCGAGGCGGAGGGCGGCGCGGACCGGAGGTGGTCGGTGGAGGCGATCAGCTCCAGGTTATAGTCGTCCAGGCCCCATGAGCTCCGAGGGTCGCCCGCCCCGCGGGCTCTGGCGCGATCCTCGCGCACCGCCATGGTCAGAGACGCCGTCCCGATATCCACCAGGGCCGGCTGACCCGACAGCGCGCCCACCAGCGCGTTGCATCCGGCGCCATGGGTCACGACGACCACGACGGTCTCCACCTCCTCCTCGGTCGCCCCAAGGTCCGCGTCGCCGGGGAGTTGCGTGCGGCGGCGACGTGGGGCGCGGGGCGTAGACCGTTCGTGATCGCGATACCAGGCATTGATGTGTTCCAGCGACCCCCGGAACCGCGTGTGCATCGCGCTCCAATCCTCGCCAAATTCGCCGCCGTCGCCCCAGTTCTGGGGGTCGCGCATGCTGTCCCACGGGTAGTCCACCTGGACACAGGCGTCGCGGGCATGGGTGACGTACCCGGGCGGAATCGGCCCCGAGGGGGAGATGGCGTAGCTGGGGGTGGGCGGCACGTAGGCACTGTCGGGGATGGGGGCGAGATCGGTGTTGATCTTACTGAGCCACCGTCGGTGGCGAGGGCCCTCCTCCGACGACAACGACGTTCCCACGCTCCCCGCCCGCTGTCGGGGGGCTGGCGACGGCGCGGGGGTTGTCGCGGGCTCGCCGCCTTGGGCGATCTTGCCGTCCGCAGGAGGCGTGGCGGAGCTCGTGGGACTGACGCGGTCGGCCCAGCCGCCCGGAAAGTGGCCGGTGGTGGGTCGGGCTTTGATGTCGGCATCCGGGACGAACTGGTGTTCGCGGCGCAGGAGCTCGGCCTTGGCGGCGGTGACCATGCGATCGGACGCGGGCGGGGGCACAATGTGGTCGAAGTAATCGGGACACAGCCACTCACCCAGACAGGCGTCGACGCGCAAGACACAGCGCGCGCCGCTGTCCGTCGTCGGGGTGGGCGAGAGGCATCCGGTGACGGGACCGGACTGCGGGGCGAGGCGCTGGGGGGAATCTCCGGCGGGAGAGTTTTGGCAGATTCCCGAGCTCAGGGCGATGGCGGTCTGCAGGCATCGCAGATAGGGAGAGGAGTGGATCACGACGCGGAACTTGCGGGTGAGGGGGCGCGCACGTGGTGGCTGGGGGTCGGATTCCATGGAATGGAGAAGGTTCACGATGCGGGCCCCAAGCGCCCGGGATTGCATCCACCCGCCATAGGAGAGCGGCGGGTCATACGGCGTGGGAGAGGTCAGGTGCCAATCCTTGTCAGCGGCATCCAAGCGGGCACCATGTCTAGGGGGGTGGACATCCTCGAGGTTAGTTGAGGGGGAATCGAGAGAAGAAAGGGG
>KZ559641.1:0-55273 GCA_002850765.1 Aspergillus taichungensis
AAAAAAAAAGAAAAGAAAAGAAAAGAAAAGAGAAGAAAAGAAAAAGCTACGTGGATATACATATCCAGCCCGCTAGGACTCTCATTAGATGTGGGAAAATCATGAATTCGTTGTTTATTCTATGTGATAACCAAAGTATGCCACGGATGGTATATTACAAGCATCGCTAATTATGAACGTTCGCTGATACCTCGCCCCCCAACTTATTCTTCCAAGAACCAGCATAGTGATGTGTGACAAATGCAGGGCCGGTGTTATTTGTTTCATAAGTATTCGTAGACCGCGCCAGCGAATAACCAGGTAATATCAAGACATCACCAACCAATATTGGTTCAAGCAGGTGAGAAATCTCCTTGTTGTCGATGCTTTTTTGGAGACTCGACTCTAAGCTTCTGATTACTCCACGAGTTAATCGTCGAGGGCCGGTAAAATCGACAACGTCTGAGATTATGTCCGTTGTCAAGTCGGGGATGTTGATCTGGTGTTCTTCGGTGATCTGACGCACTGCATCAAGGATATCATCGATTACCATCATCAAGTGCGGGGACTTGGGCTTCGCCAGGACCGTCCAAGTTGCAAACTGGCGCACGATGTTTTCCCCCCAGCCGACATCAAACTCCCAGCCGACAACAAGGTTGACCTGATCCTTGAGTTCTTGCGGAATCCAGTCCCGGATGGGCGTATCTTCGCAAGAGACATCGAGATCGTTCCAGACGCCGCCCTTCGAGTAAAGAATAAGGTAACGGAGAAAGTCGGCCTTGACGATGGGGATGGGGAGGGCAAGATAAGTGTCAACGATATCGGGACGAAAGGCGAAGTTCTCTTGGACGAATAAGTCCCCCGATGAATCTGTCAGGACCTCAGATCGGAATGTGGGGTTTTTTCGCAGGCAGTCATCCCTCCATTTTTGCGCGTCATCATTGAGTCCCTTCGGACCAACTTTATACCAGATCGTCTCCGGTACCCCAGCTGCGACTGAGGTTCCTCGCCATATGGACCCTGATGAGCCAAGGCCGACCGACAAAGCCTTCAAGTCGACGAGATTTGCGGGTCGATAGTACAAGTAAAGAAAAACAGTGAACAAAACGAACGAGACAGCAATAGATAGCCTCAATACAGGGAGCGACCGATATGGGACCAACATGACTGTGGTTCAAATGCAACAAAACACGGGGGAGATTAGCCCACTTTTAGAGGGCTAAAATTTATGGCGATTACATGTGAGAAAAGGAATGGGCTGGTTGGGGGTCTTTATTTGTCATAGAAAGCCCCACCCATGACCTGGGACTAGCCATAGGCCTTATTTATATCACAAAGCGGCACAGCTTATCTTTGTTGGGGGAGCCCAAAGAGTGCAAGTTTATTGGCGCGACCATGTTGAGGCTAAATGTTAGTTACATCGGCCGTCAGGGCTGGCCTATCATGGCGCCACCCTAAACGCTTCCCCGATATTAGCACCCGCTCGAGATCATGGCGAACGTGCGCAGCCGCCGATTTACTGCCTTAGGGCAAGGCACATTTACTGCCCCTTTTCTTTGTTTTCTCTCATGGGCATTTCGATGACTGACATTCTGATCTGTTCTATCGTCTGTTCTGCCCTTTGCAGTTGAAGGCTTCTTCCAAGTGACACGGCTGTGGGTGACCGGACAAGATGCTTCACACATTGTTCCTTTTACTTCTAGCAGTTCCAGGTACATTTGGAGCATTCAAATTTATAAATCCACCACCTTTTGAAAAGACGCTTGACTTCTCCTTGAACCCAATCTATCCGGAGGGGTCAATTTTAAACATAAAATGGAGCGACCAAACGGAAGAAAATACGTCGCTGACCCTCTGGCAGCTGAATGGAACCCAATTCATGGAGCCATTTGAGTACCTTACCCGTACGTTGTCACTCCTTCTGCCCAGATATCTCGGTATCAAGCTGATTGTGTTCTAGAGGATGTGTCGGGCAGTGTGACTTCGTTGAACTGGAAAGTACAGACAACCAAGGACCTTTCTTTCTCGAACATGTTCTACCTCTCCATCTTCTCCGAAGGGACGACCTCTCCACTCGCAAATAGCCACTATTTCAACATAACCAACACGAAAAAGGACGACGAAAAAGACGACGAGTCTGAGCATGAGAGCTCTTCCTCCAGTTCGAAAAGTGCGACTACGACGGCAACTACCACCACTGGCTCCGGCCCGTTCATAACCGCCGCTCCAACCAGGGCGCCATCAGGCTCAGCGCCGACCCCCGAAGTCAAGAATGAACATGACGAGCCACCACCCCCCGATACCCCAAAAGATCCAGAGGGAATGAGCACTGGAGCAAAAGCTGGCATTGCAGTTGGCGCGTCTGTCGGTGGTCTCATCCTGATTGGTGTGGCATGGTTCATTTTCCGCAGAAGGAGACGAGCAAGTGCATCTGCCGCCACATGCAATCACTTATACGAGGGCGAAAAGTACGCGCAAAATCCCACGCCCGAACACAGGAGACTCTCCCATCCTGTTGAACTGAGCGGCAGGCCAAGAGCGGCACCGCCTACGATTTTTGAACTCCCAGCAAATTCTTCATTATAACCACAATTATCTCAGACAACTGTGTTGTATATGCTCAACTGTGTTGTATGTATTCGGAAGGGCTGTGCCCTCGGGATAACCCTAATCCTTGGTTGGCTAGCATGGCTTTTGTTGCATTGCCTGTTTTCTGTTGACTGCTGTAACTAACGAGCGATGATACTCCTTACTGTGCACTTGACCTTTTCTTTCATTTCTCCCATAAGAAAACCGTTTATCTTATTTAATTTGCCTTGGCAGTTGTATTTACCTGATATCAAGTGCTCAGATACTTATCTCGCAGTACCGGACTTTTGATCTTTCTCACCACAGCTACTTCCAGTGCCAAACACATCCACGTCCAGCAAACACCACTAAACGATATATGATGGTACCTATTGAGGACATTATATCAGAATGACAGGCTTTGGGGCCACGCGGCCCCACAATCTCGGCGTGCTAGCAGAATTGACTTAGTGCTTGGTCAAAGGATTCGGGATGAACCATAACCCAACTTGTTTTTTCTAAAACATACATCGGGACAACAGTGAGAATGGATGACCTATATCTTTCCCAGATGAAAATAACAAATCTGCATTTTAGCACCCGATTGACTCAGGGCTCTGGAGGTCGGTGTGTTCTGACCCTTACATGAGTTCCCATGCCGCGTATCAGCTCCTGCTGTGAAATGTTTTTAACACATCCAAGGGATGCTTTGTTTCGAGAATTTGCGATAAGCCATTCTGCTGCTGATTGATGCCGGTGACATTCAAATGATGAGTATTCTGTGGTCAAAGCCATCCGTTCTCCGTGGCCCAGCTCTACCCACACCATATCGTCGACCAATGCCACCAACGCTTGTCCAATGATCCCTACATGTGCCCATGCTCTGTCAATATTATGATATTGGCCAACGTATTCAAAATATGAGTGAATCATTTCCATAATCCAATGGTGATGAGTCATCAACCCCGCAAATGCGGAGGGATCATCCGATGGACAAAAACAAACCACCACAACACGACAACCCCTTCCATAACAGCAGTACCATCTGTATTTAGGAGCATATCATGCCCCAGGTTGGACGGTTTTGGTAACGCATCATGTACCACGCAAACAGTAGCAATGTCATCTTCCTCGTTACACTCCTAATATTCGCGATTCCCTCCTCCTCACATCCATCCCCAGATCCAAATCAACCCTCGTACCATGCCCCTAGCATCCTAGACCACGTCAACCCTCGAATTGGAACATATGGCACTACTCCAAACGGCAATGGGGGCATGATCCCCTCTGTGGCACCCCCGTTTGCCATGACGCGATGGACTCCGCAGACGCGCGAGAACTTTATTTCGCAGGTGTCCTACGGGGATTCAGATCGTCTGATGCACGGGTTCCAGGCGACCCACCAGCCGGCTATCTGGATGGGGGAGGCGGGGCAAGTTGTGTTGATGCCTGGTGTTGGGGATGTGCGACCGCTATTTGAGGATCGTGGCTTGAAATTCAAGAAAGACGACGAGGTTTCCACGCCTTACGTTTATGAGGCGGAGTTGGATGCCACGCCAAGACCACGAAAGAACTGGAATGCGACTGCAGAGGCAGCGGGGGATGGGCCTGATCCAGGCGGTGTTGGAAAAGTCCCAGAGGATGTAAAGGATGGAGCTAATGGGCGGGTAAGGAGACAGTATCAGGGTGCTATGCAGGCAGATAGCGAGGGTGGCGAGATGGGAGACACAAGCAATGGGGATACAATTCAGGTGGGTACTGGGTCCGGTCCACGAGGTCTATCTCTAACAGTGTACTAGGCCGCCATGTCTGCGGACGCACACACCGGCCATCTACGCTTCTCCTTCAATACCCGTAACCATGCACAGCCCTACATCGTCATCCAAGCCACCCGCCGCAACTGGACCGGCGAGGTACACATCGATCCCGATGCGCAGGAAATCTCAGGCTATAATCCTGAGCGTCAAGACTACGGACTTGGCCCAGATAAAGCCGCGTCTTTTCGAGGCTACTTCGTTGCGCGATTCTCGCAGCCGTTCACCTCCTACGGCACAACCGCGGGGAACGCCACACATGACGGCGCGAAGCACCACAAAGGCAACTTCAGCGGCGCATACGCTCGCTTCCCGCCTTCGACGAAAACCATCGAGGTCCGGATCGGCGTCTCCTACGTAAGTATCGACCAAGCACGCACGAATCTCGACCTTGAGATTCCAGACTCCCAGTCTTTTGAGGACACCGTTCAGCGCGTCAAAACCGCATGGCTCGACAAGCTCGGTCGCATACGTATATCAGGCGTCAACCACACAGACGCTGACCACGACCCGCGCACTATCTTCTACACAGCTCTCTTCCACACCCTACAATACCCTAGTGACTTCTCCGAGCCTCTCCCGGCACCATCCAACAACCGCACCTTCTACTCTGGCTACACCGATAGCATACACACAGCCTCAGACTCCTACTACCAATCGTGGTCAATATGGGACACCTACCGCGCAGAACACGCGCTTCTCACGCTGCTCGCGCCAGATCGCGTAAACAGCATGATGCGCTCCCTGCTCCAGATCTTCACCTGGACCGGCCGACTCCCCATATGGGCCAACATCATCGAAACAAACATCATGATAGCGACACATGTAGACGCCGTCTTGGCCAATGCCCTCACCCGTGGCTTCCGCGCTTTCAATACCACCCTGGTATGGAAAGCCGTTCGGAAAAACGCGTTTGTTCCCCCTCAGGACGACACATCCTTGCTTTACTACGACCGCCAGCCCAATACGTCCTACGAGGCCCGCGCGGGTCTCACGTCCTACGCGAAGCAAGGCTGGGTCTCGAACGACAGGTGGTCCGAGTCTGCTAGTCGGACGCTAGATTATGCGTTTGACGACCACGCGTGTGCTATTGTTGGTGAGCGTGTTCCCTCAGCTGACAAGGTTGAACTTGAGGAGCTACGTGCACGGAGCAAGAACTACGCGCATATCTGGAACAATGAGACGCAATTTATGCGCGCGCGCAATGATAACGGATCATGGGCGCGCGATGCGGACTGGGGCTGGACGGAGGGCGATTCCTGGGTGTACACCTTCGATGTGATGCACGATGTACCGGGTTTGGTTCGGCTGTTCGGCGACAGGGAGGCGCTGCTGGGGAAGCTGGACGAGCATTTTGAAGACGGACATAACGACCACACTAACGAGCCCAGTCACCATGTGCCCTACCTTTACTCCGGGCTTGGGTCGCCAAGTCGCGCGGCCGAGAAGATCCGAGCGATCGCGTGGGAAAACTACAATGCGACCAGTGGGGGGCTGAGTGGGAACGAGGATCTGGGCCAGATGAGCGCGTGGTATGTCTTCTCGGCACTGGGGTTCTACCCTGTTGACCCCGCTGGAGATGAATATGTGGTTGGGTCGCCGTTTTTCGAAAGCATCGACATCACGTGGCCGGATGGGGTTGCGACAGGGGGTGATATTACCGGCGGAGACGCGGATAGAGTTTTGCATATTGCTGCGCCTGGGGCTCCGGCGATGCCGTATGTGAGAGGTTTGAGGGTGGATGGGAGGGAGGTCGTCATGCCGATTCTGAAGCATGGCGATATCGTGAGGGCTGCACGCATTGAGTTTGAGATGAGTGATACTCCGACTTCATGGGGACTCAACGCCGTGTGGTAAGGTGTGTCGGTGTTGTCTTCGCACTGCAAATTACCCTTCCATGTTATATGTATCTCGGGTCCGATCCATGTCCAGTCGGTCACTCCGTGTCTGAGAGCACGGATGTGGATACCCCCCCAGCGTTGGTCTGGACTGTGGCTTGAGGAGAGGATCTTGGCTATCCGATAATTTCCCTCCTGTCAGAGGTATTAATAGCGGACATGAGCCGAAGGCAGCCTTAATGCAGGATATCAACATCCCTATCCTGAATCATCTGGTGGAGTAGCTGGGCGAATTACGGGCTCCGGCTTGCATCGGGTTGTCGATCATTGCCTGATGCTTTGCTCTCCCTAGCACAGGTCTGAGACACCGGCACAACGGACGTCTCTGGCTCGAATAACAGCGATCGACAAGGTCCTTGTCTCATGTCTCAGTATGACCTTCCATCAATCAAAAGCGCTCCCGCAATTGTATCCAAGAGGGAACTAAACTCATGATCGACATGGATAAACTACGCAGTAGGGAAAACATGGCTGCATAAAACGTGCCAAGCCGCACCACACCGTTTCACCATACGGTTGTCCCCATCAACCTGCGACAACCTTCGCTGGGGAGGCCATTGTACATAGTCAATTCTCGGGGCGATTGTGCAATTACCCGTCTATTTTGGGACCGACGAGCCATGGAGTATATAATTACGAGGGCTTTCTGCGCTCGCCGCAGTTGCAGACAAGGCATTTGTTTCTCATTTCTGTCCAATCCATTCTTTCATTCGAATACTTTCCATTCTTTTTTGTGCTAAGACTGCTGGTTCAGTCAATTGGTCAGCGTCACAAGTCTGCCGATCGTTCCGTTCTTTTTCTATCCTTCTTTTTCTTCCCTGGTGTCTTGACGACCGTGTGCCACTATGGCGTTCTTGCTCGCTCTTGTCGCGGGAACTTCTCTGTTCGGCGCGTCGGTGCAGGCTGCTCAAGGAGTCAGCGGTACGCCCTTTGGCTTTGCTAGCCAAGCAACCGGTGGTGGTGATGCTGTGCCCGCGGCACCGAGCGACATCGCTGAGTTGAAGGAGTGGCTGTCCGATAGCACTCCGCGTGTGATCCTTATCGACAAGGAGTTCGATTTCATTGGCAGCGAAGATACCTGCACAGACTGCGAATGCTGCATTCCCGAGTCCAACACTTGCGGCGAGAAGGGTCAGAATGCCATCAAGACCGAGGGATCCGACTGGTGCGGCAGCTATCCGAGCATCAAGTGCACATATGATAACGCCGGCCTGGCGGGCATGGAGGTTGCCTCGGACAAGTCTATTGTGGGTGTGGGCAGCGAGGGTGTGCTCAAGGGCAAGGGTCTGCGTCTGGTCAATGGCGCCGAAAACGTCATCATTCAGAACATTCACATCACAAACCTGAACCCTCAATACATCTGGGGTGGCGATGCCATCTCGCTGGATGGCACTGACAACATCTGGATCGATCACGTCAAGGTGTCTCTGGTTGGTCGCCAGATGTTCGTGTCCGGCTTCGAGTCCAGTATGTGTCACCGATGCCTAGTCCAAACCATGTATGTGCAAAGAGTGCTAACCCGGGTGAATCTACAGGCGGCAGCGTGACTATCTCTAACAGTGAATTCGACGGCCAAACCGAGTGGTCTTCTTCGTGCGATGGAAACCATTACTGGACGGTGTAAGCTTCCCTGTCTCTGGTTATTCTCAATTTTTATGGCTCACATTCGCAATAGGCTTGGGCTTGGTAAGGGAGACAAGGTCACTTTTGCCAACAACTTCATCCACCACACCTCTGGCCGCTCCCCCAAACTGGAGTACGACAGCCACTGGCACGCTTACAACAACTACTGGTCTAGCAACACTGGCCACGCTTTCGATGTCGGCGACGGTGCCAACGTTCTCATCGAGGGCAACGTCTTCGAGCAGGTCGACACTCCGTTCCAGGATGAGAGCAAGCCCGGCGCCAGCTTTGCTGCCGGTTCGAGCGAACAGTCTTCTGCCTGCGAGTCTGCTCTGGGCCGGGCTTGCGTTCCTAACGTCCTCACTGAGTCCGGTGAGCTGTCTGCCACCGATGAGTCCGTTCTCTCGAATTGGCCGTCCGGCGAAGGTGAGATCACTGTTGCGGATTCCAGCGAGGTCAAGTCGCTAGTTATGGCCAATGCTGGCGTTGGAAAGTTGGCATCGTCGGCCAATCTTGGGAAGCGCGTTCTCCCACCGGGCGGACCCAACTTTCTGCCTCCCACAGAGGGTGGCCTGGGAGCTGACGGATTCCCCCATCCGCCAACCCCGACCTGGACGACCATCACCAGGACCCCCACTCCCACGCCTACCAGAAGTCCTACTCCTACTCGCAGCCCCACCCCTACCAGCACGCCCATCCCGTCTGGAACGCCCACCTCACGAGCGCTGCCCGGTTTCAGCTGGGTTGGTTACTAGAGGAAGTTGAGATATCGTGATCAGTTCTCTCCTTTCCACTGCGCGCTGTTCATATCGATGACTTGTCCATGGTCGGGAATCATATCCGATGTATAAATATTCAATCTTCCCGTGGCACATTTCTTGCCTGTTAATACTTCCATTTGATGAGTATCACTTTCTCGGCAAATTTTGGGTAGTCAGAACCTCAATATATAATAATCGACTCGAGTGGAAATCGAGTGGTGTGGGGCCAGATCTTCAGGTCAGAGGTTTTTCTGTCGTAGCGTTCATAGAATATATATCAGTACGACCATACGATCTCGGATATACTGGATAATTGAATATGCCGGGCTAATAGAGCTCTCATGTAAGCGCAAGCTGTTGTCTAGTAAAGAGAGAATAAGAGGGAAAAGAGAGTAAATAGAAGCAAGTGGTAAACTGCAATGTGAGATTATTATCTATCAAAGAGATCACTAGCAGGTGATTACCCCGTGATCAGGGATCAACTTCGACCTCCATTTTACTCCGTCTTTCTTCCACTCACTCCCATAATCCGTATAAACATACAACTTGGTCTTGACCCTTCTTATTCTCCTTGTCTTCATTTTCTTCTACCTTTGTCTGTCATGTACATCTACTAAATCTTGCAAGGGACCGATGCATAGAGCCCTAGACAACGAGTAGTCAATGCTAACGTTATGTGACCGGATGCCTCAAGCCCCTTCTCATACCACCCGTTCTTTCAGCCATACGAGCTCTGCTGGAAGACTCATGGAACGGGGGATCTTCTTCCGACCGGACTACTGGGTGATCCCCTAGCCCAAGGTGCAGCTGCCACATCTTGACAAACAACACATAACCCAATCGGGGTCCTGGCGGCGATCACCTTCAGCTCGAACTACTCCTAATTGTAGCGGCTGTAATTAGAGACCGTTACATCCGGTTGGACTGTTGTGGGGCAGCCAATGCACTGGACCGAGAAACTGTTGGAAGACTGGGTGGCGTGTGGTTCTTCTTGTGCGCGCCCTACTACGTATCTTGAGAGAACGGCGCTCACGCCGGCCACGCGGCTCTCTGTAAGGAGGCAGCTTTTCGGTCGCCCTACACTGACGACAGTCACGGTCTCTCCTATCTCTCAGGCGCTGTTACTAGTGGAGCTGATCACCTCCCATCGACTTGCAAGGGCAGGTCCCTCATACCGCCATTTCCGACGATCTCAGCCCGACCAGGGAAAGGGGGTTCGTAGATCCCTGCAAGCTCCCAATCCAGGCGAGGCGAGGGGGAAACGGTGCTACAACACCCTTCAAAAACACACCTTTTTGATCCTTCAATCCCAAGTGACCGGGGGAAATGTGACTGAACGACAGGAGATTATGGGTGGTCAATCTAGCATGTGGACTTTCACCCTTGTACAACACCATCCAGTGGTTGGTCCGCACCCGAGACAAATGATATTTTGACAGGCACCGGCCTCGACCTTGGCGAGACAGTGAGTGGGCACATTTGACCTATCACAAGTGGGCCCCACATTCCCCACGACCTAGCGATCTGCCGGAGGACTCTGTGCGGTTGGTCCCTGTCATGCGCGTTGAGCATTGGAGGAACGGGCAGCGGTCAGACCAGTGGGATACGTGGTAGGGCTCATCTAGGATTCAACCAGTCTTCGAAGATCGAAATTCTCAAGCAGACAAGGGAGAGAAATTGCCGTTTCCACGGCGCCGAGATAGTCCAATCCTTCAAGGCCTTGGTGCAATCCCAACGACCATCTGTGGGTACTAGGCAGTCACCAGCCGCCATGCATAACGGACTTACAACTAGTGCGACCGGGGCCAAAAATTCTTTTGCTTTTCTTTGGTGCAGAAGGCACCCGCTCCTGTCAGCTACATCGGCTGTGACTGGACACCCACAATAAACTTTGTGTGGCCACCGGTCGTGCTGCAGCTGGCAGTCAGCTTTCCGATTATTATTATCCTTCTTTCCTAACATTTGGCACTAGTCTGAAACCCCCCTCACCCAAGAAACCTCTCCTTCATGTCCTTAACCCCCTCCAAAGTTATCAGCGAACAACACCGAGAATGAGCGATCATCGAGATGCGGACCCTGAACACAAAGATCCGCCAGGTATCATTGCAGCTAAGCCTGGTACACGAAAGAAAATTCGACCCACATATTCATGTTTAAATTGTCACAAACGCAAAGTCAAGGTACTTTACCCACTACCCGCGCGGGTGCCATCTCGAGCGTCCGCTTGGGCGCATTTTTGGATCGAACCACGCATTGACGCTGCGATTCTTCATAGTGCGACCGAGTCAAGCCATGCGGCGCGTGCTGTTTGCGGGGCACACCCTCTGAGTGTGAATATGGCACCAGCAAGCGGGACCGCCATTATATCCAGCAATCCACACTGATCGAAAACCTAGTGGACACCTGCGAGTCTTTGAAGGAGCAGCTCGCGGAGGCCCGAAAGCTTGCCAACCTCCCGCCAATTAAATTTGAGGATGTCGCGACGGGGGAACGTTCGATCTATCAGATCAAGCGGATCGATGAGGACAAGGCCTCGGAGGGTGACGACATTGCAGACAATCATACGAGCGACCATAAACAAAGTTCCTCGAATACCACACCCGATGTTCAGACTGCTGTTGACCTATCGAGACAAAGTAGGTGGTGTCCTCATCATCAACATGCCTTCCTCGGTCCCATTTCGTCCTTTATCATGCCATGCATCCTCTCCTGCGGACTGGTTGTTCGCTGACAGGTTGTAGCCAAGGAGTCATCTCCGCCAATGTTAAAAGAAAAGAACCACTTAGTCGACCCGGCGATGGCTGGCTCAGTGATGGAATTGTTTGTCGAACGCCTGATCACTACCTTTAGCCCGGAAGACCACACCAAATTTGGCGGAACCATCGCTCTTCGCGAGGCGTCGGAGATGCGTGTATTTTCCCCCTTCCTATGCAATGCATTTGAGGCAGCATCCCTCACAGTCGCCGGCCGACGGGGTCAAAATCGATCCATCGAGATTGCGGGACATTCGCGCTACGTTCGAACCCTCCGGCAGCTGCAAAAAGCGCTGTATGATCCGAAAGATAGCAAATCCACCGAGGTTCTCGTTGTGGTGTTGCTGGCAACCATTGTTGAGGTAAATGCACCTACTTCGTCTCTTATGTTCGTGCTAATACGGCCCTAGGCATTCAAGCAAACGGCGAAAGACTCGATCTTTCGACATCAGCTGGGTGGCTTGGCACTACTCCGTAGTCGTACGCCATTCCGACATCGTTATGGACTTGAGCGATCGTTATTTGTGGACCTTCGATTGTACTGGGTATGAATGTCTCGGCTGGTTTTCCTTTGTAAGGTCCATGCGATTTACTGACCCAAAACACAGGTCACTGCTGCACTGGTCCAACGACAGCCGACATTTATGGCCTCAAAAGAATGGTTGACAGTTCCTTGGGCCGGAAATACTCCCGCAAAGGACATTTTACATCGACTCCTAGACGTTGCAGTTGACATTCCGGAGTATCTTTCTCGAGTCGACGAATTCTCAGCGCGGTTACGGTCGGGTGACATCCCGCCCGCGGACCTCGCAGTCAGTCAAAGCCAGCTCTGGGAGCAAGCCTCGGAACTGCAGAACCGACTCCACGCCTGGAAGACTGTATACGCTGATACCTACCCACCGGGAACGCCGCTCGAGGATTTCGACAGTCCGTCTCCCGACGAATTCCCGGTTTTCCGCTGGCGCAACCCGCTTACGCTGCAGACCCTACCCGCAAAGATCCTCATTTTCCCCGATATTCTTGTGGCCACCTCTCTCTGCTTCTACTGGGCGTTGAGTCTGGTCGTCTCCGGGACCGATAGCGGCCTCATCAGCGTGCTTAGCCTGCAAGAGCGCTACCAGTTCGGGTGTAACATCTGCCGCAGCATGAAGTACTACATCCAGAATATCCCAGGGTGTCTCGTCTCACGGATCATGTTTGTTCTGCGCGCGGCATTTGACAGCTTCGCCGACGGTATGATTGAAAAGGAGTTCATGAGCGACTTGTTCCAACATATTGGGAAGAGGTTCAACTTCCCAGTGTTCACGAACGAGTGTACTTCCTCGTCGGTGCGAGCGGTGTCTGATTGACAGCAACCTTTCTGATCCCTCTTACTTTTTGCTTTTTCTCATTCCATCTGATTTCTTTTTTTATCCCCGTTCGAAGCGATCCACTTGCGTACCCGGTCTGTGCTGTCATTGGCGAATGCGGAGTTTTTTATCATTGGTGTATAAACCTTAATCTACCGAGGCGATCATCCCATTAATGTCCATTTTTATACCTATGTCACTAACCAGTGTTGTCACAAGATCAGTCTATTGGTAGACTCCTGTGCATTATCTACTTGTACATAATCATATTTTTCGGGTTATTAAGCCATCAATAAGCGAATCCCACGCGTCGTTAATATATAGGTAGATTTCCACTCGCCAGAAGAACAGGCTATGTACAGGGAAAGCTATGATCTCAATTTCCGTTCCTCCAATCCTTCATTTGATATGTCGATCGGTACCCGACCGTTGAGAACGTCCACACCAAGTTGCCACCCGGACTGACTTGGCAATTCAGGCAGCACGGTAGGTATTCCAACCTGTACACCCCATCTTAACCGCCAATCGCTAGTGAGTGGCCCGGCCGCTCGAAACAGAGTGTCCCGACTATCTCCACGGTACCCACCACTCTACCGTTGTAGGTATGTCCAGGCATGCGATAAGAGGTCTACCGACCCCAGGACAACCAGACGGAGCGACCCGCACATCATCAACCAGGGAAGCAGACCAAGCTTCCAACGACGAGTGGGACTTAGCAGTCTACCACTCTAATCTTGGGCGATTAATCTGATATCTGTTTTTGCTGGCTGGTAGGCCTCCGCACGGTGTAGTAGACGACGAGCATCGTCGACGTTTTCGCATACTCCTCACGGAGCAGGTAGTGGTTTTCTCGATCGAGATAGTTTCATCGGCGTAAATCAGTAAATACCCTGAGGGTAGTGAGTGATCAACCAAATCAAGCACCGGCAAATCGCGGGACGTCGATCGTGAACCCCACTTCCGGGTCAACGGGGAGCCAGTTTGCTGTGAGACGGGTGCTTCCGTCTGGCATTTCGAGAAGGTTATCGTTGTTGTTGTTGTTGTTATTATTATTATTACCGTGAGACGGCAATAGCGGGTTCGAAAAAGACTGGGAATTGTGAAGCGAAGGAGCAGCCACATCCGACATGGGAAACGGCTCCCCAGACACGCCGTAATAAATGTCGTCGTAACCGGGATAAGAAAAATGGCTTGTGTCGGGCGAGCTGCAGGGGTCGAGATCGTCAAACGCGAGAAGAGGAGGCGGGGAGTGGTGTAGCGTCGTGTGCGAATGTCCTTGTGCTGTGGCTGTGGGGCTACCCGTACTGTTGTTGCTGCCGTCGACACTGGGAGTCATGAACAACGCACGCTCGGCAGCTAGCGGGGAGGCTGATTGAAGGAGGTCGTTTAAGCCCTGCTCGGTTGGAAAGGTGGGGAGGTCTGTGAATCTGTGGAATTGTTAGTGGGGGGTTTCTTGGTGTTGGTGTTGACCTGGTTGGCGGTTACGTACAGTGGTGGCGGTTGGTGATGATGGTATTTACCCGAGTCGGCACTTGCGACTGCCATCGTCTCCAGTGTTGGGAATATGGTGACTCCGTCTGACGGTAGCTTCCCCATTCCATTGCTCTGCAAGTTCAACAGCTGTAACACGTCCAGGTTCAACCCTCTCATCAGTCCGTCGTTGAGGAAATCTTCTTCGCTCGGGAAGCCGGCTTCCAGATTGAGCGTGGGGTCGTGCATCGGGTCGGGGAAGTATCCGCTTGGGACGTCGTAGGGTATGCTTGTGTAGTCCATTGCGTTGCGGTCGAGATACAACGTTGAGAGTGTGTAGTTTCTGTGTCAAGATAATATCATGGTAGCGCTGCTGGGAGCTTCGATTTGGCTTGCGCAAAGCTACTCTTGTAGTATAGCAGCGCGAGTCTGTGTATTGAATCTACACAGAAGAAAATAAACGAATGCAGCTCGACCAACCTGCGAAGGAAGACGAGCCTTAAATATAAGATCCACCGCGTTCAAAACAATCACCAGCATTTTTTCTGCACTCCGTCCAACCGAAGGGTAAAATAATGACGATCCGAGCTGCAGCTCCAAATTAAGCCAACCGACCGTCCAAACCATCGCATACTCCGAGTGGAGAGTTTAGATGCGTCGGCAAATGTCACGGTGAGACATCTACCGATCAGATGATACTGTCGTTTTACCCTGTCGGGCGGTTATTTCCGCAACGAAGTTTAAGCCTGGCCGAAACGAGCATCCCTCGAGCCATGTGGAGAACCTGGCTAATTTAACCGAACCCCGGATTTTGGCAACGTGGGTCTGGGCGTCTGGGAAATTAACCGACATCGACGACTCGGTCCGACTACACTGTCAGCAACGATCAATAACCTCCAGCTTGATGAATGGTGGCAAAGCCACATCTGATTATGATAGACATCTTCTCATTAATGAGAGATTAATGTGGATGGGGATACTTACCAAAACTTGTGATCGCCAATATAATTCAAACAAAGCTAGTCGACTGACACGTTTGCCATCGCATGCCCGGCATTCTTGAGACAGGTACTGGTCTAGCAGGGACACCAGTTCACACAGTGGCGAACCCATCAGAGTCCAGCATCCCCGGCAATCTGCACATCTGTGCCGGAAAGGGATCCGGGATCATCGGGGCCGAACTCCATGGGGAAGCTGCTCGACTAGGAGTAAGCGCGGTGGAGTGGCGATACCATTCAACTTTATTCTGGCCGATGAATAGGCAAGGTACCTGAATGCTATTCAGCCGGGTTGATTTGTCAAGTTTGTGCATTGACGCCGTTTATTACAGGCATTGGTTTGATCCTCTACTACCGAGCACCTCCAGAAGCAGATCTCATGACCATATGGCCAGAATCACTGGGATATAGATTGATATTATGCTTTGATATAGAAGAACCTTCCGGGACAATATACACATCCCAGCGTTGGCACGTCAGTAGCTTCCAGCATGTAAGAATCCTCCTATGGAATCATTGCAATTCCCCTCTTCCCAACATCTTTCGGCCCCTTGATGCTCTCCAGTGGGTCAATTCAGCCTCTACGGTGGGTCTATGTAGACTATCCACCCCGTCCTGAGCCCTCGAGTGGACTGCCGGCATCCACTCACTTTAGCTCAACCCGTGCCTTGATATCTACTGCCTGAACAGCTCTCGTAACCATGGAAAAGTGAGACATGATCGACCAACCCGTCAGCTGGCCTCCAGAATTTTCAACGGGAATCTTCTTTGAACCTTGCAGCTATTTGCAGCGTTCGTATGGGTGTATGTAAGAGGGGTGACGAGAGAGGGGTGACGAGAGAGGGGGAGAAGAGGAAAAAAGTCACAATACTCCCTTTCGCATAATAATATCTATTGCACCAGGTCAGCAATTCAAAATTGTCTTTCCGCGGAATTAGCTTCATGAACACACAGTGAACCATAATCTAACGACAAGTCGTAAGTACACAGGGCACATCACAGCGCTTGCATGCTCTTTGTTCCCATAATCCCCACCATCACAGCTGCTCCTGCGACCCACCAACCGGCTATCGCAAAGGCTCCGTTGACGTCATCTTAAAATCCTCCAGAGTATGGCAAACAACAAACTCAGAAGAAAGTCCCCGAAGCTGAGGATACACCATATTTTCGGCTCATCCCGGCCTTCCTTCAAGGGATTCCCCATGCTTCTCTCGCCGGGCGACTCCTCGGCTTCAGTTCTCCGTTGGCCCGTTGGGAAAGCTAGACCCATGTATCGCCAGCTGTCAACTTCGCGGAACAACGAACCATATTTATTAGAATATCTGATCCCATAGGCGGCGCTAGCTTAGGCAGTCCCGGGTAGTATACATGCTCTGGGTTTGGGTTTGTAGAGTCAATGCAGGGTATGCAATTGCAAGAATTGGCGGTATGCAATTGCAAGGTTTCCCAGTCTCGCAAATTGCTCTTGCCGACGCATCTGAACTCTCCACTTAAAGTATGCGTAATATAGAATCTTATTACCAAGATCGTCAGTTTTGTGCAATTGCAAATATCGTTGATAGATGGTATAACATACTTTCACAGACTGGATACTAACCACTGTTTTAAGTACCAGAATGAGGCAAATCTCTTCCTATGCTCATCATAGGTACGTTGCAATGTCTGGAAAGCTGCCCATCATTCATATCCAGTGGAAGGGCCTCTTGATAGAGTTGGGAGAGAGAGAGAGAGTTGCATTATACTTGATTTTATCTCTGTTTCCGGGATCTTTAAGAAACTGAAAGCTGAAGAGCCTGAATGGGGCCGATCTGGTTGTATATATTATATGGTCATGGGTATGTGATTGTCTTGGGTACGTGACATAGAGGTGAAAGAGTGATAATACTGGCAATAACTATGTTTCAAGTCTATCTTAGTTTAAAAGGCCTGGAATTAATGATAGAAGAAGAGATGCTGCCTGCCAGCATGTTTGAAGTCTTGGCATTACATGTATATATATAAAATTTGATTACTTTGACAGGATTTGGATCTTTTCAATATGAGTCCATAGACTTGATCTTCATAAAAAGAGTTTGTCTGGATATAGAGACAGAAGTGTTCAGAGCATCCAAGGCACCGGTTCAAGCTCCACATAGTCGTCATAAAGCCATCTGCCCTTCGACTTGATACCACATATGAATCAGTCTTCAGTCATGATACAAGTACAGTAGAGAGACTCACATCTTGCTATCGAATTCTTTTATGGTTCGCCGGAATGGATCGCTCTAGTAGACCCAGCATTTTGAAAATGTGCTCATAGTTTGATGAAGCTTTGCTGAGAAATGTTATTAGACTGGTATCGTAAACTGGGGATTGGTTTTATTACTTGACATCTCCAATTCTCTCTCCGAGTAGGACTGATCACTGGGACTGATGAACTGAAAACAGCTGTATAAGACACCAGGAAACATCTTCATCGACCAAATATTTGGATATTCAATATGAGTACTGATAGATGCCCTCGCAGATAATATCTAGTAACCTAGTAAACAGTAAATTGATACGTGGTGAGAGGTGGAGCAGAAGTGAGATGTTGGGCAAGACTCAACCAGACAAGGAAAGATTTTCAACACCAAGTACCGTCAGGTGATTTTACAGTGACGGTAGAAAGTCGACATAACTAGTATACTATTGATGACATGGGATATCTAATCTGCTGGATGACAAAAAATGGAAGAAGTTCAAACCTTCATAATCACCGGTTGTATACATATTCAATATAAGGTTAAAAGATCAGTCATATCGATCCTGACAAAATGCCGAACCATATCTTTTTAACCGAGTGGTAATCTCCTGACAACAATCACTGCATAAATTGAAACATCCATTTATAACTCGTCGTAAAACAACCAACACCAAACCAATACGAACACAAGCCTGTACACATTCAAGGGTCTACTACCTGTTTCAAACCACCTACCCTACCAGGGCGCAACGGCACCCCAAACGGAAAGCAAATGCGGGGGAACTGCCGTAAACGGGTTATGTCAAACCAGGCAGACAACAAGCGAGTGTTTCAGCCCAGCATACGAGCTACAGGGCTGTCAACTCAAACAGCCGCAACTGGCTAAATCCGTCTAAGCGGAGTTTTGAGAACCCACCCCTGATCTGAGGTGAGTGGGGTCAAGGTAGATCGGGTACCATCATCTGCCGACGTGTGGGTTTGGTGTCGGGGGGAGGATTTTGCGTGCAGGCCGCTAGTGCGAAGACAAATCGATCGGTGTGTCAGGTTCGGTGATCTGGACTCTCTTGGGTAATACACTACTGCTTGTTTTGGTCATGCTGTGGTCGCTTGGGGTCTTAGTGCGTGTCTATCTTCTACTTTGTCATGCATCAATCATCTCGGCTTATGTTGATTATAATACACGAATATACAATTATGCCGAGGCGATATATTCAATCCGGTGGGAAAGGTCAAAGCGCCAACCCCGTCCCCTTTCGCGTCCACCGGTACAAAGCGAGGACGGCCTTGCGCCGATGGCGAATCTCGCTATGGTTCACGGGCCGACCGCGCGCTTGGGCGACAGCACTGCGCATGACCTGGCGGAAATTACGCTGGTACTCGGTGTTGAGCGTGACGACGCAGGATTCAGTCGCGCGGATCATGACCTCGCATGCGTTGAGGATGCCCTCGCCTGCTTCCTTTTGGAGACGCTCGACGATCAAGAGGAGGAGAAAGCTGCCCTGGAGGAGCTGGATGCCGAAGAAATACGGCATGAAGCTGATGTCGGGGTCGTAGCGGAGGATTTGGTCGACGGAGTCGGCTGCGTCGAGGGCGTGCGAGATCGTGGAGGCGAATGCTGGGGAGGAGGTCCAGAAGTCTTTGTCTTCGATGAGGGATACAGGGTCCCATTTGCCGACGAGAAGGATGTGGAGGACGTGGACTAGATATGAGGCGTAGGAGATGACCGTTTGCGTGTGCCAGGAGTAGGCCTGTGCCAGAGCTGGGTCGACTGATGGGGCGTCTGGCTTGGATGTGGGGTATGTGGTGGGGAGTAAGGTCGAGGTATCGACTGTGGTGGCTGCGAAGGTGGTGAGGCTCGCTTTGTAGATCTCGAGCTGGCCGAGGACTTCGTTGAGATGCACGTCCCAGGCATCTTTGCCGTGTAGGCGGACGCCGAGCATTGGGTGATTGCGCGCTTGGTTAAGGTCGATCAGTTCCCCGGTGATCGTCATGAGAGGCAGGAAGAAGCCAAAGATCGAGTGGTCATGGCAGATGAAGTTGGGAAACACGCGACGCCTGTTTTTGACGCCTGAGAGCGCACACTGCGGTCCGTCCGGTTTGGGGCTGTTACTGTGAATATTCCCCGCCTGCCATGACCCTTCGTCCAGCGGCAGGAGGAGGTCCTCGCTCTCGGCATCCAGTAGGGCCAACGGTCGGTTATAACACAAGGCCAGATGGCGGTCCATTATGTATAGGAGCCACCACGCGCGACGGCGCTCCTCACGGTATTCCTCTGTGATGGTCGCGCCGGACGCAGTGGTGCGGTCGCACACGCAGTTGAGGCACGATCGGGCTGGGTTGGCATGATCGAAAAAAGGTCCAGTATCCACCCCGTCCCATCCAGATAGCGAATAATCGACCGACGGGCTGGAATCCTCCGGGTGGTTGTCAATACTAGGCATGACGTCAATCTCTTGGTTGAGCTTGAGCTCCCGAGCCAACGTAAAGGCCGCATGCCACCTAGTCCCGTTAGTCTAATCGTCAAGAAGAACGTCTGATTGTACTCACCAGCGCATGCTGGCTGCCTTCTGTTCGCTCGAGGAGATGATCGACGCCACATGAACGTAGGTGATCACGTCGTCCAGCGACCCAGCGGGGCCAACTAGACCCCAGTCATCACCACGACCTTCAAAAGAGTGGTTCACGGTGGGAGGCGGACCTTCCGGCGCCACTCCCGCAGCAACACCCGGAGTACTTGTGCTATTCCCGGCCTGATCCTTGAATGAAACGTGAATCAACGGCCGGAGCAAATGGATTGTCAGCGCGCAGAGAAACTGGCATATTTTCTTGCGCTGGGGCGGTGAGATGGGGAGCGCAAAGGCCCGATCATCCAGAGCGGCCACCCAGAGCATACTCGCCAAAAGCGCCGGACTGCTGGCGCGATAATTGTCGCGAGTTAAGAAGGACGCCTTCCGTAGAACATAGCAGTGGATATGGTGGCACACGGGGTGCATATAGGTAGAGAACGCGCTGGTAAAATACAGCTCGAGCAGGTCGAACACTAACCGCCGGGGCAGGTTCGCCTCCACGTAGGGCATGAGTGGCTCCAGTACGGGGTACTTGAGAGAGGCGGCCTGCCCTGCCGCCGACTGACTCGTCTTTGATCTGTTCGAAGTGGGAGCGCCGCCGGCCGCCAGATCGACCCCATTCCACATCTCCAGCACCCGGTGCGGCGCGTCGTCCAGAAGCCCCGAGGCTCTCAGATCTTCGTAGGCTCCGGGAGATACATGAGCCCCAGAGAGCCATTCCTCCGTCACGTTACCACGCACCCTGGGCCGACTCGAAGGCAAAGACGTGCTTGCCTGGGAGCGTCGCTCGTCGACGCTCTGGACAGACATGGTCACATCGTTCGTGACGGGCGAGCGATGATGGAAGCTCAGCGACGGGGAGTTTACATTCGCGGCCGGTGTAACCACTGCTTCGGCATCGACAACTGCCGGTACTCTGTCTTTGCTCATCGGGACCGTGGAGGTCACTGGGGGCGGCGCCTTTTCCACTCTGGCGTCTGTTTCAGCCACCTTCGGCCGTGCAATGCGTCCCCGCTTGCGACGTTCACGTGTAAACTGGCAGTGAACATCGCTGCGAAGGCAGCGAGAGCACGGGAACGCGCGATCGCATCTCACCCGTCGCGAGTGGCAGGAATCACAGGCAATTCTGTTGCGCCTCCATCGTCGCTTGCCGACCGCACTCGGAGAGTCGTCCGTGGGGCTTTCGGCAGTAGCGCCGGCGGGTTCGTCCCCGGGCTGGGTTGGCTCCATTTCAGGTCGGCATTGGCAGGATTGCACGGTGAAAAGAAAAGTGAGATATGTGAAATTAATAGAACCAGCAATATCAGCGAGCGACGAGACTAAGGAGCAGTATAGACAATATAGAGCGATCGATTAATGCGCCAGACCGACCGCGGGCCTAGAACCGTAGCAATTACAGCCGTAGTCCGTGTCGCACGAGGGATGGCTGTGTTCGGCAGACTCGTTTTTCCGATAATAGACCAGGGTAGATGTCAGAAAATAGACCATAGGCCCGGACGTAAGGAAAGTAAGCGAAGCGACAGCCAGGAGGGAATGATGAAAGATATATAAGAGTTGTTCGATGGAGAAAAGATTCAGGAATGGTGGGGAACCGCCGGACGGGCCCAATGGGGATTAGCGGGGGTGCCTGAGAGCATCCGCTGGAGATAAAATTCTCCGTAAGCCCGGGGGAATGAAGTACTCGAGATCTCTTCTGGAGAACATGTGGAATGATCAAGTGTATACTTTGTACAAGAATGGTTATTGCGGATAGACTGCACTAGAGGCTGATTTGGAGGTCCTACAATGGGTCCCATCCTATGGGGTTGAACCGTTGAATTCATTCTAACAGCATGTCTTGTCTATACACAGGACAGGGCTCACCGGAGGTTCACCCTCCCATTACACTGGTAACCTCATGATCCAACATTTTCGGGCTCGACACCTCGCACACAATCATCATCTCACAGCTCGTGATCATACTGCCACTCATCTTCAGACTCATCGAATGACATCACTTGTGGCTTAGGCAGAGAGTTCTTTCCACACAGGAGACTTCCTCCACCTGGAACGGAATGCACTGCCGAGGATTGTTGGTGTCGCCCAAGGCATTGTGTCCCGGGCACACACGACCGATGCCCTGGGGATCCGCTTCAAGGCAGGTGCCGCAGCCGTCCGACGTGCACCATTTCTTCGCCGTGACGCATTTGACCCCCTTTTCGTCCTTGCACGGCCGGTAATGGGCACCGTTGCAAACGAACCACGGGCCCTCATCCTTGTTGTTGAGAGGTCCGATCTCGTCCTGGAGGACGATTTCCCCGTCCGCCTTGACGGTTCTGCCCGGGGAGCAGTCAGTGGTGCTTGACACACGCGGAACTGCCACAGCGGGGACTGCTCGGATTCAGAGATGTAACAGTCCCCGTTTAGAGCCAGCGGAAAGCCCGTAACTGGGCTGATCAGCCGATAGCATTTGCCGTACTCGATGCCCATGCCGTGTCCATTGGGAGGCAAACCCGGTGCCCTCACTCTTTGGGGTTCGGTTTGGGATCTGGGTTGGGACCGACCTTGGGGCCTGGCTTGGGGACCGGCATGTGGTACACTCCATCCCAGAAGCCAATGGCTGTGGCTTCGCAGTAGGAGGACTCCCCGGAGCAGGGGTTGACGAACAAGGCGTGTTGAGGCTCTCCTTTGGGGCAGCAGCCAACGGCGTTAAAGGTGGCATTCACGCTAAGGAACTTGTTATTTTCGCAGCACTCGCCCTTCTTCACTTCCTCGCTGAATTCAAAGCGGGTATCGGCCGGGCATCCTTCCATGGTGCCCGTGAGAGGGTCCCGGTACGGGGTCTCCTTTCGTGACATGCACTTGAAGTTCACACATCTTTTGCACACTTTGGCATTGGCGTCATATTTCTCGGAAAGATAGCCTTCTCCCCACGCATCCTGGCAAGACTTGTTGCATTGCTCCTCGGTCCCACATTTGCTGGCCGCTTGCGAAGCCGCCTGCGCGGCAAAGAAGGCCGCGCACCAGATTACCGCACGTATCATGAAGGGATAATATCGAAGGGAAGGGAGGGTGTAGTGTTGGTCGTGGTTGTCTTTGTCTGCTTGGAAGATTCTTGCTGGTAGGCTGTGAGTGAGGGTGGTGCTGAAGGGGTATTTATAACTTTATCACCCAATTAGCTCGCTACATCCGAAATCAATAGCTCAAACAATGATTTGTTGATGAGCGTGGCCTTTGCACTTCATTCAATGCCACAGCCGGCGGGATTCTCGGGATGAGGAACATCGTTGCCTCGTGCAAGGGTCGGGACGTCAGCCAGCCACCACGCTCGCTAATGATCAGCCCATTGCGGAGTGTATGAAGTTCACGATACCACGAATGACAGCACTCAGAAATCCAGGAACTGCATTGAAGAGGGGCTCGATCGTGAAGATTACGTATAGATTGCAGACTATCTCCGCTCTTTTGAGGTCATGCTACATCGAACTTGGTCAATTGTGGATATAGCTGAGCTCGAGGACCATGGCAGATGATGCTGTAAGAATTCAATTCAGAGGAGACTCACTTGTCACGAATCCGTTTAGGGACATGCTACATTGCAGCTTGGCCGGATCACTCTCTGGGTCGGGGGATCTTTGCAACTGTTACAAGAAGAGCTTGGTCGAGGATACGAGATTGGGCCCCAAATGTTCCATGCAAACTAGACAACCGTCATGAAATTTGACGAGCCAGCCACACTGCGACTGACTTTTAGTAAATTTACTGGGATGTCATTCATGTACTGTGCTTTGGATCAACTTTTCTTGTACTAGGAAGCCCAAGACACTCTTAGGTCACGTAATAAGAAAGGGACTTGAAGTAACATCCAATCACCTATCAAGGACTGCAAATTTTGAAGCACTCTTCTCCATCTCATCAACCAACTGTATCAACAGTCGGTCACTACTCAATCTGTCTCAACCTACATCCAAAGGTTAAACATCTCCGCTGAACACGAACACCGACAATCGAAAAGCCTTTCAGAATCTTTCTATATGAAGGTCTGATTCAATTTACAGAGGAACCTCTTGAAACCCACGCTAAGTAACACCATATATGTTACATGCGGGCACACCACAAGTAACTCCCCCAAGGCAGAATTGAATACAGGAAGTAGTATTTGCCAAGAAAGCCCGGCACCAAACTCAGTATTTCCCTGCATGCTCACAGAAACGAATCTATATCAAACCTACAGAATACATCCACACCCACTCGTCACAACGCACTACAGAACGATCGACATATCTAGCCCGATCTCCTCGTTTCCCGTCCCGAGCGGCAGGCCCCACATCCAGCCAGCTTCCGCCTCCAACCAGATTGACGGAGTTCCTGAGCTTGGACGGGAAAGTGGAACACTCATTCCCCAGTGGAGATCGGGGACGCCGCATACTCTGTAGTGGTTTGCTTCACTACATAGTACATACACAGATATAGAGTTTGGACTTCCGCTCTCAATTTGTAATTCTGCTAGGTCATGTGGATGTTTGTCAGCTATGCAGGTAAGATATCACCAGTAATCTGCTAATGTATGTTTCTCTGCGCTTTGCTTTTTCACCCAGAGTATATATATATATCACAGCTAGCCAGCCACACATAAACAGAACAATCAGATATCACTCTGCAGTCTGCGGTGATGGCAAAGTACTGCATCTAGCATAGTAATCTCAATTAGAAAAAGCGCGTCACTACTGCTTGGTATCATGCTGGGGGTGTCTATAGATGGCCTCATTAGATCAATCCAGTACAGGCCCTACACAAGACTGGTCTGTCCTTGTGAATCTCTTGTGGCATTTACTAATTTCCTGCAGAGCTCCATTATCACACAACAACCTAGATCAGCTTCAGGACAAGACCACACTCCATGGATGAATTCAATACTGCGACTGCCCCACCCGTCCGTGGAGTAGGGCCGGTTAATCGGTGAATCCGTGGCTAGAAATGACAAGACAACTATGAGGTGGGTTGTGTATCCAATGTCTAATCAAATGGACCGGGTTAAACAATGGTTCAGGTGGAAATAATGAGGGACTAGATTATGGCAAGCTCGGTAAAACATCATGGTCAAGAGCTATATGAGTAATATTCCCAAATCCTCCAATACAAACCATCATATCCAACATTGATACTCGGGTCAAAGATCATCAAACGATAATCAATGAGAGAACAAAAAATCCTAAAGATTAATACTCCACCGAGAATTACCCGTCGAAACCGTCAACGACCCATTACTCGAATTGTTCCGATCCCTTCCCCACCCTCCCCGTCCCCCGGTGGTGATACTACCACCCGGCACACCCATCAATCCCCTCGCAACGCCCATGACAGCCTGCGTGCGCTCGACCCACTCATTCCCCCCGGTCTGCGCACGCGTTCTCCTCTCCACATCCCTCGCCTTCAGCGCCAAGATCTCATCCTCCACCAGCGTACACCCATCCAGCTTCTTCTCCCACGCCGCCTGGCGCACAACGGGCGCCCACATCTCCGCAACGCCCATCTCGTCTTTCCCGGCAGCATACGTCGTGTGGCGGATCACCCGCACGCTATGCTCATTGATTCGCTCGCCAGTGTGCTCAAACCTCGTGCGAGAGAAGAGCCACTGCGCCCGGACAACCTCGTACCGCTTCTCGAGCAGCCATATCACAGGCCAGGTCAAGATCCACAGCTGCAGGATGATGCACGCCCAGAAGACAAAGGCATTGTTGCGCAGCTTGTTGATCCAGTGCGGCGAGTACACCGTCACGCGGGATCCGAGCAAGGCGGGGTCGATCCTGATCGTGCCCTCGTAGTTCAGGCTGCGCAGATGCCCCGTAAGTTCGCGGCGCAGGACGTCATAGTCGAAGTTGCTGAGGGTGCGAGTGATGGTAAAGGATTTGACGGCTGCGGGGTCGTTGCAGAACCGCGCGCTCCACATCTTGATCTCCGCTTCGCTTGTGGTCTCGGACGGTATGTCGTTGTTGCCGGCTTCGAGGTCCGTGTCGGCGGGGAGCTCGGTGTCGTCTGTCGGGAGGGCGATGCGGCCGCTGGGGGCGGACGGGCCGGATGAGCGCGAGCGCCAGCGCCCGCCGCGGTAGGCCTTTTGGCCGTCGCTGTCGGAGACGCAGGACGTGTAGGTCCAGTCGGCGGAGTCCTCGTGGGGGATGACGGAGCGGGTGAGGTCGATTTTAAAATCGAAGTCGGCGACCTTGGAGTTGTTGTTTTTGGAACCGCCGCTGTCGGAGTGTTCGCCGTGGATGGAGAGGTGGGGTCGTGGGGGTTGGCTTGTGTGTTCCTTGATGAAATCTGCCAGAACCGAGGCATCTTGCGAATATTCGGGCCATAAGGTCACGGTGGATGTGGCACGGGTGGCGCTGGAGAGACTGTGGTACGGTCTGCCACCGAGAATGGTGTCGTGGCAGACTGTGGGGCGGAGGAGATCGTCGTCATTGTGAGATTGAGTCTGGGTGGGAACGGTGGGTGGGGAGTAGGCTGGAGGGAGATCGTCCGCGGGGGAGGGGATTTGTTGGCCCATGGCGATGGTAGATGTTGGAGAAAAGAAAACCAACGAGGCTGGCTCTCATGTTATATATAGAGGGTGAGAGAAAAACTTATTTGATCAGGCTTGTCTAGATCCGGCTAGACATGAGGCTATCCAGGATATTTATAGGCTGGAACCTGGTGGTGCCTAGGTTAGCGCCTCAATCAACTAGGAAGGGGAGAAATCATGCTTATGGTCTTGGCATATCTGAGACATAACATCTCTTCCAAAATTCTGCGATAGGACCTCTGTGCTCGGTCTGTGCTTGGTCTGTGCTGGGAATGTTGATTGATTCTCGAGTCAACATCATCAAAATTATCACATCATTGACGGAATATCCAGAACATGCTCATCAGACTCATTCCTATCATTGTCATATAAGATACTTCCATCTCCCTGCAAGTACGCGACAAATTGACGTGAAATCCAAAACAACCCCGCAAGATCCAACCCCTACCAATCCCCCTTGGTTTTCTCAAAAAGGCTTCATGAGCTGCCAGGGCATTCCATCTCAACACCCATCGGATCATGAGTCCCGCAGGTTGCCCCGTCTCCGGCGCCGCTCTGGGCGGTGCACTATATCCACTCAGTACACTCAATATACCCTAGAAAAAGATATGCAAGGGTCATTGTCAATCTTACACTTCCAGTGGCACAGTTCCTTTGATTGATACCGTGTTAGTTGATTCTCAGCTTTTGGATAGTCAGGTCCATATGAGCGGAACTTACCGGTTTGTGCCTGCGAACTTGCAAGAAGTGCCATTACACTCCTGTTCATTATCAGATATATTCTCTTCCAGTAGGCACTTTGATGTTGAAAAACCCCATCACGTATAGAGAGAATGACTTACACCGCACTTGACCCATCCATTGGGGCAATCATTCCGAGGCTTGAGGCCGTCGTTGCCTCCAGTGGCCGGTGCCGCCATAACAACGGCGGCGCCGGTCATGAAGGCAAAAAGAATGTTGGAGATGTGCATTTTCACGAGCTTGGCTTGCAAAGTGTGATCCGAAGACTTTGATAGGATGAAAACTTGATCTGCAGTTGCTATGCTTTGATAGGAAGAAGTGCTTGGGCTTCAACCAGAATAAAGGAGATGAAAGGACCTTTTATAGACTGCTGGCAGGCAATCCACAGAATGAGACTGTGAGGCTTTTTCTGCCATACTACGAGTACTGATGTCATTTACAAGATCGTGATTCGTCTCGTGGCAGTGAGCATGGGCTTACCGCCGATCAATTCTGAGCTAGTCTGGGAGGAGGTTCTGGACACATGCTGGCGGGATGGACTCCCATACCCGCTCGGCTTGATCTTTGACTTTACACTGGTTGGTGTGATTTTTTCTGCAGAACTTCTTTCAATTGATATCAAAAGGACTACCAACTTACCAAGCAAGCATAAATGTTATACCGAGAGTCCTACCGAGCGACCCTATAGTTTTGAGTGACCATATAGAGCCCATGGCAGTTCAACTGAGTCTTCCAATTTGATACCAGCTGTACTCTCTCTTAGAAACGATTTTCGAGGGCTCAGATGGTATAGAACCACTTTTTAGACATTCTATACCGGCTCAGCTTTCCCTAGTAGGAATATGCCTAGAGTATGGCGATAGAGATCGGCGTCATCTTATAGTTACTTTCCCCAATCGGCAAATCTTAGTATATGTACATATGACCGATTCAAGTGGCAGTACCAACTTATTGTCCAGAAAATGAATCCTGAATTCGCAAAGAATTATCATCAACTGCAGTGTACGTAAATATCCCGCATTTTATGGTCCAGACCAGCAATGATATTACTCTTTCATTCATCCAAAATTGGTCTGGAATCAATCTACACGCTTTCCGCTGCTATATGACTTGAAGTCTCAATTAAGCCTTGCACAGCCTGGCTTTTGCTTGTTGTAGTAACCAACTAGGCTAATCCTTGAGTGTGTGAGCTGCATGCTGATACATCCCGAGTTTTTCTCATGCCAGGCTGATTCGTAGACAAGGAGTGGGCATAAGAGCCTTGGTGAGTTTGAAAGAGTACGTGACTGCTACATTATTTCAATATCAAGAGACTTCCATAATTCTGTGGGAGTGACTGTAATCGGTTGGCATGTCAGACCTGCAGGGCGTTTCCCACACGATTTGACCGTTTGTATTTCGATCATTCTTTCAACCATCCATGAGCTTTCCAGGGCTCGAAATGTCATCTAGTCTCATTTTTAGGATGCGTTTTCCACCCCCCTATTTCATAAATTTCATGCGACTGGTGATGAGCAAGCATCTACGGAGTATATCTACTCTCCACAGGTGAGAGTACGCGGTCTTACTTTCGAACGCTTCCTATCTTCTCTAAGTGACACTTCAGTCTATGCGTCTCTGTCTCAAGGATTAATATAGAACTTTGCGTTTCAAATGATTATTTCATCATTATATCTTACAAATCTCTTGTCTTCTTCTCTGGGTGCCCTTTCGTGATCATCCAGAAATTTCCATGATCTTGGGGTCCTTAGCCTGTAGCTTTATCGGGTAGCAAAATTATACACCCGTTTTATTTTCTGTAGGAAAATATGGAATATAGGTAGTGCTGGATGTTATTTAGCACTGATCGCGGCTTGCACATATGACTGGGGGAATACGTGATGAAAACACATCCGAAAAAGGTAGTTGATGCTGGGATATCAGTCATTATAGAGCCTGGCCTGATCCCTGGTCCAGTGGTCTAACAGCTGATGATTGTTATATGTACAGTTTGGTTGGTGGTTGAAACGGAAACCAATGTATAAACAGTCCAATAGTGGAAACATCCTACAGCTCAGCTAACATGTCAAAATTGTACTCGGTTCTACAATAATAAAGTAATAGGGTTATTTGGTCTACAATATACAATATCTAGGTAATAAAATGGAAGTTCACCTACTTAGTAGTAACGAAATATATATGATCCACAAAGCCGGGTCTTTATCTATTTTAATTACATTGAATATAGTTTGGTTTAATTTAGCTGCTGATCATTGGTGCCAATTACAGGATATAATTGATTAATCCAACGGTTTTAATTTAACTACTACATCATTTTCATATATGATAAGCAGGTTATATTTCTATCAAATCTCCAAGGTGCGTCGAAATATTAAGATACCTGGTCAGAGAGTACCTAGATAAATAACTGGACTTTGGCCCATATAGTATAATACTGACTGATTCATCTCTTTCCAAGTTATACTCGTTCAAAACCACACAGTCCAGATTGTGTCTCATGCTTACTTATATAAACAGACTCCCATGTATAGATAAAGATACGAGAAGGCCAGATTATCAAGTATCAATGTATGTTGCAACACTGTCTATGCTATACTCGCCAGACATCAAACACTGTATCAAAAACACAATCAAAACAAATATTCAAAAGAAACTCGTTAAGTACAAACAGACATCACAAATTCCGCCACGAACAAGCTTCCTCCCTGTTACATCATCAAACCGGTCATTGACGTCCCTTGAAAAATTCACTCTCCCGGCTGGTGAACCTAGCCAGACTTGCCAGGGCAATCCATGTTTATGGCAAAAGGATCAACATTGCCGCAAATAGCTCCGTCTCCAGCACCGCTTTGCTTGGTGCACTGCAGGGGTTGTCAGGTCAGTACCACGTAGTCTACTTAGGTGTTACCAGGGTCAACATACACTTCCCTCCTCACAAACCCTAAAGAACAATGTCAGTTTATGAATCTTTGGCCAGGCGGGTTCATAGCAAACTTACCGGTTGGTGCCTGCCACCTTGCAGGAGGTCCCGTTGCACTCCTGATTATGGTTGTTAGACTAGCAGTCTTTCGGGTGCATTTGAAAGAGGACTTACACCGCACACAGACCAGCCATTGGGGCAGTCAACCCGACGCGCGAGGGTATTCTCGCCGGCGGCAGGAGCGGCCACAGCGGTGGTGGTGGCCATGAGAGCAAGGAGGATGTTGGTGAACTGCATTGTGGTAGACGATTTGATAATATGGGGTCTTGTAGAAGACAGAAGTTTTAGTAGAGAGTGTGGAGAATCTTTGTATAGAGAAGAGATGAGGAGATTGTTGCTTGGATTCCATCAACAAGAGGAGGAAAGAAGAGGCTTTTTATATGTTTCTTCGTCCGCGATACCTGCCGCTTGCTATCCAAGATTTGCGTATGACAGGTAGGCCTGAAAGAGGCTACCAACACCAGTGTCTTGCTCTAGGTGTCTGCTCGTGGTGATTCTCCGCCGCGCTTGATCTCATAATTCTCTTCAGATTACTATTTTCCCTCATGCAAGGCCGGCAACTTCGTGAGCCACTGATGTTATTTTTCTTGTCCGGCATCAGATTATAGCGCTGGTGAGCGACGCCGCGTATGCCCATTAGCTTGAAGGATTCTCATCCTGAATAGATGATAGTAATAGGGTAGGGCTATGCGTATTATGAGTTCAGACGACCGGACTGTGTGGAATAAGCATAACCAGCGACCCGAAGCCACCCGTCATGCTCACTATATATTTCGGATAGACCAAGTTGGATTGATGGCCTCCCAGGTTCCGATGTGGACATTATTACAAAGACAATGTATATCGATTACGATTGGCACTTGTCAATTAAATTAGTATCAAGATTTATTCAATTCTATCCTGATACCTTCCCCCCAAACCCTAGCACCTTGTTTGTAGCCTAATGGGGGCCCTGGGGCACCTGGAAATAAGACCGCCGATGCAGAACAATGAAAATAGCCATAGTCGACATGAGGGTGGCTCATACTACAGAGCCCCCATCTTCTAGGGGGCCTGATCGACAATGAACCCCTCCACAATAGTGATGATTTCTGCAAACCCGAATCAACTCCAGGGACGAGGTGGCCCTCTGCAGTTAGGCAGCGACGTGTACCCACTAGCTCGTCTCGATCGGTCCAGCTACCAGCCCCAAACTTCATGCGCGTGCCCCACCTAGATACAAATGGCGTACGGTTATCTGCATTTTTTTGGAGACGTGACGATCCTTCCGATAAGGCTATGGTTTGTTTCCTGTAGCTGCCGAGCCTCCGAATTACGGGGATTGAAACATCAAAAATATCTCAGGTACCTCCCTACGCTCTCATCGTCTAGATCCTCCTGGTACTGGTTATGGCTTAGCGAACAGAAGCAAACTTACTGGTACGTGGTCCCTTCCGTCGAGTCAGCGTAAAATTCTGGAGATTCAGGGTGTTGAGGAAGGATCTCACAGGACCAAACAGAGGCAACCAACTGGAGGATGAGTTCTAGGGTTAGTTCCATTTCTCGGACATAGTATATAACTTTTTCCGGCAAGCTGAAAGCTGAGTTGACCAAGTATCGAGTAGTCTCATGCGATGGAATCCTTCCAAAATCCTGCTAGCCTTGAAGTGGAAGGAATCCCGGACTTTACCGTGCTCCACCAACAAATCGTGAATGGACACTTGGATATCACACAGTCAGCCTCTGGCTTCCAGCAACCCAGAACTGGATGGTCATCACACGTTGCTCCTTTTTTTAACCCATTCCTTCAACGGATGAGCTGTTGTACCGGACAGATCCCGGCTGCTCATAGACCAATCCATAGGTCTTAAGTCCCGCCGGATGTAGCGGCGGACTTAAGCGTTCCAATCATTGAGTAGCTGACATGCTAGTCATCTTGTTGTGCCAGGTCAGACTTGGGAAGTGAAAAGCCTTCAGGACCTACCATGTTCTAGCCAGAATCAGCCCTCCTAATTTGGTGGCGTTCCCACTATGCATAGGCTCTGGCGATCGTCCGAAATCCAGCCAATCCACATTCGAGAGCTAAGACAAATACCACTAGCATCAATCTTTCGCGGCAAATCGATTCCAGCTTCCTCGATTTAGCGGACCGTTGTGTCTGCATGCGGCATCAAAACGGCAGGCTGTGTTGCTTCGCCCGAGGACGCGTCGATGGACCCGACTTCCATTCTTGGATATCGCGGCAGTATCGAGATCAGCGGATAATGGCACAAATACATTCTGGGAAATGGCATTTGGGATGTCCTACAGCTCTATGACCCAGATCCCCTGGAAGTGATACTGGCGGTGACCCTTTTAGATACATACAAGACAGACTTTTCGCTACCCTCCTCGGTGAGCGTCGATTTCCCTATCTACCCCGTTGCACAACGGCCGTCCCAGTCTCTACAATCTGGGCACCTTGATCGATCGGTCAGATCATTTCAGCTGGATTTGGTGGTCAAGTTTCAACATTTGTCCTTTGGAGACATACTGCAACTCAATCTCGTCTATTTCATTGACATATCCTTGTTATCCATTCCCTGTGATTGAGCATCCTATACAAGATATCTCACCATTAGGGTTAGTAAGAACTGTGACTTAAGTGTAGTGTACAAGTATTTATTGCTGCCAAATAGGCTACGGTTGTGCGTTCATTAATACCGTGGCACCCCGCATTCTGCCCTATGACGCTTACAAACTCCAACGCTCAAACCCCCGCAATCCTCACACCATCACCTCGATCTCCTCCAACGAGCCACCTCACTCTATCGATCAAGCCAACCCTATCAATCAAGTATCTTGCATCACTATACAGCGAAAGACAAACATGTCCTTCCCCCCACCCCCCACCCCAGCCATAGACTGGTCCAATGTCGGCTTCAAAGTCCGCGACGGTATACACCACCTCCACTACAATCCCCACCTCACATGCATACCATCAAGTGAACCAACAACATAGCTAATAAGAGCTCCAACAGTAAACGGCCACATCGAATCGCATTTCTCCCCAAGTACAAACCAATGGAGTCCCCCCAAGTTCATCCGCTCCCCCTACCTCCGCCTCCACGGCATGGCCCCAGCCCTCAACTACGGCCAACAAGCCTACGAAGGCCTCAAGGCCTTCCGACACTCCGCCTCCCCCTCCTCCTGTCCCTCCACCAATGACACATCCCCCAACCAAAAAGAACCCCCCAGCAAAATCACCATCTTCCGCCCCGACCTCAACGCAGCCCGCCTCGCCCACTCCGCGCAATACGTCTCCATCCCGCCCGTCCCAGCCCCCATCTTCACCCAAGCCGTGCAGCTCGCCGTCTCCACCAACGCAGAGTTCGTGCCCCCGGCAGCGACCCTCAACTCCGCCCTGTACATCCGCCCGCTCATCTTCGGCAGCTCCGCCCAGCTGGGCCTCTCCCCGCCGGACGAGTACACCTTCGCCGTGTTCGTCACTCCGACAGGCGTGTACCACGGCGCGACAGCCGTCGACGCCCTCATCGTGGAGGACTTCGACCGCGCGGCGCCGCGCGGGACGGGCAGCGCCAAGGTGGGCGGCAACTATGCGCCTGTGCTGAGACACAGCGGGCGGGCGGGCGCGGAGGGGTTCGGCATCACGCTGCATCTGGATAGTGCTACTCGGGGCGAGGTGGAGGAGTTCTCGACGAGTGCGTTTGTGGGCGTGTTGAAGGATGAGGATGGGACGGTGACGCTTGTGAGGCCTGATAGTAGCAGTGTGATTGAGAGTGTGACGGCCGCGAGTGTGTGTGAGATTGGGGAGAGGCTGTTCGGGTATCGGGTTGAGAAGAGGCGCGTGCCGTATGAGGAGATTGCGCGGTTCAAGGAGGTGTTTGCGGCGGGGACGGCTGCGGCGTTGGTGCCTGTTAGGAGTATTACGAGGAGGGAGAGGGGCGAAAGGTGGGAGTTTGAGTGTGGGGTGGATGGGGAGGGGGGTGAGGTTTGTGTTGCGTTGTTGAAGGCGTTGAAGGGGATTCAGGCTGGGACGGTGGAGGATCCGTTTGGGTGGAATGTGGACGTTGGGGCGCCGCCTGAGGGGTGTATGGATGGGGGAGAGGAAGGTCATTAGGTAAGTCACTCGTACGATCAATGCTGATAGATAGAGCGGGTGGTGTGGAATGGTAGACCATGTCTGACTTTCTAGTTATAGGTACGTAAGAATAGACCATCAAATACAGACATCAAATCGCCCGCCATATCCAGTCCAGACCTTCATTCATGCAGCGCAGCTCAATTCTTCTTTCGAGCCTGCCGCAGCTTAGATACATGCCCGCTCGACATGATATCGCCTCCATCGTTGGTGCTGCTGTCGCTGTCGCTTTCGCTCTCGCTTTCACTCTCGCTCTCGTCCTCGCTCTCGCTATCCGACGGACCCGAGAAGATGTTCTTGCGCTCCGTCCGCTGCGCTGCTTGCGACTGCGTCCGCGCGTGCTGCTCGTTTTTCTGGTCGCGGATCAAACTCTTCAGCGAGAGCCGGTTGGGCTGCGCCTGTCTCGCTGACTGGGACCCCGCGGGCTGCGACGAAGGGGGCTGCGACGGCGCGCTCGCCCGGCGGGGCGGTTCCGGTTTGCTCGGAGGGGGTGCCTCTTCTTCGTCCTCTTCTTCTTCAGACTCGCTGTCGGCTTCGGATTCGGATCCCGAATCCGACTCAGACCCTGAATCGGTCGACTCCTGGTCTTGTTGCGATGCTTGTTTCTGGTTTTGGCTTTGGTTTTGGGTTCGTGTTTGACTGTGGGCCGGGGTCGGAGTGGGGTTTTGCTTGGGTTCCTGCGCCTGTTGACCCTCCTCCTGGTGCTCGTCGTCGGAGAAAAGGTTCAGTAGATCGCGTGAAGACCGTTGTCCCTGCCCCTGGGACTGACTACCATTCGGCTGGGCCGCTCTCGGGCGGTGGGGTGATTGGGTGGGCCGCAGCTCAAACTCGTCATCGGAATCCTGGGACCGCGTGGTGCCTGTCAACTGACGGGTCTTTCTCGCGGGAGCTTGGGCGGACGTCGGTGCAGACGTCGGTGCTTCGGGCTGTCTTTGAGATTTCTGCGACTGAGGTTCTGACTGAGACTGGGTGTCTGACTGAGACCGGGGAGTGCTCGTGGCCGAATTGCTAGCCGCGCGACGGGCCGCCGCCGCATACCGGCTCTCCGTGTTGTTGACAGCCGCCCAGATGGGCTGCTTGGGAATCGGGCTCCATTCCCCTTCGGAACTTTCGTCCGCCAATGGACCAGGGGACCGGCGCCGGGAACGAGCTGATGAATTCTTGGAATCTGAACCCTTGGAAGATGACCTCTTCGGAGCTGGTTTCTTTGGCCCCGAGTCCTCTGGGCCTGATTCGTCGAGATCCACGCCCTTTGGAACCGCCGTCGCCAGTTCCGCCCGCGCACTGTCGATGTTTTTCATGGCCGTTTCGAACCGGACCTTGTTCCTGACCCGGTTTGAATATTCATTGTTAATTGAAACACTCAGTGCTGCTCGCAGTTTCTTAAGTATTTTTACCACGTTGCCAAGATGTCGTTTTGTAGCCCGGTCGATCTGAGCATCAATTCCAGAGAGCTCCTGCAGCCTCCTCTCTCTGTCGGGGTTCGTAGGCTTATCGTCATCTTCGGATTGGGGTTCAGCGTCTGATTTAGGCGCTCCGTTCTTGGCCGCGGCAGTACCATTGCGGTTGCCATCCGGGGACTTTTCAGAATCAGGTTGTTGCGACGACATGGGCGTTGACTTCGGCGCCGAAGCGGCAATAATGTCCTCACCCTCGGCGAATGACACGGATCGGCGTTCGGGCGGTCGATGGGCCTCTTTGCGCAGCGCCGAAGGTGGTGCCCTGAGGGTTTCCGGGCTAAGGCTTCCGTTGGGGGTCGCATGATCATGTGGCTCTGCCGTATATTGATTAATGTCATGTCCTAAAGTCTGAAACGGACGGGAAAAAATGGGCTTCATGCGGGGTGGGGTCCGTGTTATTCCCAAACCAAGACCTTTTTCGGGCTCCGGCCGCTGCTCTGAGAAGTTCAAGCGCCGGCACAAGCCCGAGAAGGACGGGATACGTTCTTTTTTCCGGGAGGGAGAGGGGGTACTAAGTGGAGTGTTTGCCCATGGGCGGGTATCTCCCTTGGTGGTGTCCTTGAACTTACCCGAAGTAGGGATGGAGGTTGGCTCCAATCGACGCTCCTTGTTGGGGGGAAAGCTTTCGTCACTCTTCTTCCGCTTGCGCGACTCTACGCCGCGCTGCGGAGTACTCGTAGCCGCCGTGGGTTCGGCATGGCGAGTGGCGGTGGTACTGGGTTTTGCGGGTGCATCGTTCGTCGTGGGGGCATCGGTCATAGCGACATCTTCTTGGGGCTCCGTTTCGCTTTCTTCTGCGCCACTACCTTCTTCCTCGCTTTCTTCCTCACTACCTTCTTCGCTACCCTCCTCCTCACTGCCTTCTTCCTCGCTGCCCTCTTCGTCCTCGTCGTTACTCGCCACAGCCTCGGTGTCCAGAAGGTCCGTGGTTGTCGGCTGCGGTTGAGACGCCGATTTGCGCGTAGTCAACGGCGACACTGAACCATTCGCCGTCTGCTGCGACTGCGACTGTAGATCCAATTGAGCACGTTTGTCAGTAGACTTTCTCCCATGCTCCGCCCGCTGCGGCGCAATAGCCTTCGAGCCAGGGCGCGTAGCACTGCGCGTCGCCGTGGTCGAAGGCCGGGGCCAGTCGCCGAGTTCCTGGCTCTCCATGCGATTACGCTCCGGTGTAGGCGCAACAATTCGCCCCTGGTCGTCTCCGGGAGCAATAGATTGGGTGCCCCAGCGAGGCAGAGATCTCGGGGCGTCTTCTCTCTCCACAGACGACATCGGGACCTCACGGGGGTCATGTTCCGGGATCCGCTCGTCGATCTCACTGCCAGACTCAAGACGCGGGTCTTCGGGGATGGTCTTCAGATTCATCATCTTCGACACCGTCTCCTGTTTGACCTGCATCTGTCGTTCAAAGTCCTGCGCCGCGGCGTCCCAGTCCAGCGACACGGACGGGAATCGCACGGGCGCCTGGGAAGCGGGTCTCTGGATGACACGGACAGTGCGACGCTGATCCAGCTTATCCAATGCGCCCTTTCCATGGTCGACAAATACGTCCGCGACGGTGAGGTCGGGGTCAAGGTCTTCGGAATCGTGGTCGTCGTCGAGGAGTTTCTTGATTTCTAGAGGCCTAGTCCTCGCTATTAGCCCATCAGCCACTCCAAGTAGGTCGTCACGCCCGCGTAGATATCACAGCCATCGCTTCGGGGCATTCTCAACTGGCGCGGGGGCTAACTCAGGGTAGATACTCACTCAGCTTCCGGCCGTAGCTTTCTCCATTTTTCCTGGATCCTCCCCGCTAATCCTCCGAGTGTAATCTCCTCCGGATCCGGTAACACTAGCAAAAAGCTCGCTGGTTTCTTGGCCGCGCCGTTGGCTGCCGTATCATTGTTGTCGCGCTCTCCAATCAAGTGCCGGAAGAACGAGCCTGAGGATTGGGTCTGCTCGCGCGGATAGACCTTAACGGTCAGCCGCAGGAAGACCATACTGAGTAAGTGAGAATAGAAGACGTTCAGCCACAAGTGCAATTATGTAAATTATGAGTACAGAGGTAGGTCCGATGAAGGAGCGGATATCATCATGAAATCGTTGACCCAATCGACACGACTCCGTGCATACAAAACACAGTAGAGAGAACAGCCAGGTTCGGGTGAAAGTAGTGACAATGCAAAAATACGAACAGAAGCAAGAAGGGGGCAAAGAAAAGAAAAAGTTGAGGACCGAGACAAATCACTCGCCAGGCGCGAGAGGGAAGAAGCTTGAAAAAGTGACAGAGCAAGAAATTGTAAATGCCCCAGCAGAATACCGCTCGCTGATTGGTCGCTGGCTATAACGCGGTGCCAACGCGTCTCACCGCCTTTGGAAATATCACGGGACGCCATGCATAAAATGGATAAAGTTATGACAGTAAGTATGAAGTATAAAGATGATGTTTATCAGTCAAAGACGCCTATTGCGAAAGAGACATGTCATTCGACGGAGTGGTTCACGCTAAACAAAAACCCTTCAATACATTGAAACCAGGTATCATCCAAACGCCGTCACATGTAGTTGTACAACATCGTCCCAATGCAGGGAACCGAACCCTGCCAACAAGGCCATGGAAAAGAACAGAAGATAGAGACCAGAAGAGGGGGAAAGAATGAGACAGAAATAGACAGAAATAAAGACAGAGTGAATGAAAAGACAGACAAGGGTCAGGCAGCGCCTTCAATAGCAAAAGAGGCGTCCGGCGCCAATGATAACACTCCTGCAAACGACAGACAGGTCTCATAGCCCGTACAGCAACCAAACTGCCGCTCCGACCCATCCACCAGCAAACAGGGCCGTCAAGATCCCCGCCCCGGCTTTATCGCCCGTCGTAATCGGTTCCAACTTGTCTTCCGAGTCGTCGTCGGTGCTGCCAGTACCGGCATGCGGGTCGCCCTTACTCTTACCCCCCGACTCCGAGGTGAACGGGCCGTTGCCACCTTTGCTTCCGTCGCTAGACTTCCTGTGCGTGATCATCGCCGACGACATGATGCTCAGGGCGCTCATGTCCGACTCCAGCGACGTTGACCCGTCCCACTTGGGCTGGTACCATCGCCGACCGCAGGCGCTGCCGGATTTACCGCCGGAGCACTGCTTGGCGGCTGCTTCGGCGGAGGCTTGGATCTTGGGGATGATCCGGTCGCTGGTATAGGGGGCGATGGTGGTCATGAAGGTGAGCCAGGCGGCTAAGAACCCCTTGAAGCAGTCTTGGTTTCGATCGCACATCATGTTGGGCTCGCAGGCGACCTCGGAAAGGATGTTGCTTCCATGCTGCTTGGGGAAGAAAGTCTTTTCCACCGACTTGAGCAGCCCGTCTACGCGATGCTTCCACTTATCTTCGCCATCGGTCTACAATTCTTGAGTGTTAGCTGCCACTGTCTGCGCTGAGAGCTGCCGGATTGTATCACAGGTGAACTTACCATGTTGTACATGTATGCAGCCCCGTAGAGGTACATGCCGTAGTTGTAGGTCCACTGAAGGTTGCCAGCGTTCTTGCAATTCGTGTCCAGATCGGTGGTATCGGCGACGAACCAGCGGTCCGGCTGCAGCAGCGGGCTTTCCGAACTCCAATCCCAGATCTTGTTGGCCCACTCCGAATACGTCTCGTTGTTGGTGTACCGGGCCAGCCGCGAGGCCAGCTGGAACAGACCGCCGTTGGAAACCGAGTTCTTGGTGCCGTAGCCCTCCTGGTAGGGGTAGATCTGCCAACGCAAGCCACCGCCGCAGGTGGTGGTATCCCACCGCGGCACCTGGGTGTTGAACACACCCTGCGCCAGGGCCAGCCAGGACGACTCACCCTCGTCCTCCGGGTAGTTCAGCTCCGCGGCGGTCATGGCGGCCAGGCCCCAGAAGACCTGATCATCATTCCCCAGGTAGTTGCTGTAATTGGAGGGAAAGTAATCGTCGTTCCCCTTCTGCCAGTACATGCCCTGCGAGACGGGCTCGTTGTACGAGTCATCGCCGGTCCAGTACCAGTATTGGATCAGGGTCATAAACATGGCGCCACCTTCCCACCACGTGCCGCCGAGCTTTCCGGGAACCTGACCGGTCTCGTTTCCGCTATATTGGCTCATCATATTGTAGGCCGTCGTCGCGGCGGCTTCTTTGATGGAATCTACGGGTGTGACGGCAATGAGCACAATTATTCACATCACCTGTGAGGGTGGACCTGCATACCTTCGTCATCGGCCTTGAGCTCAAGGCCCATTGCTCCCCGACCCGACACGAAGACGGCCAGGCATACTGCCCTTAACCACTGCGGGAGAATCATCTTGGAAAGAAAATAGGATGGATCATGGAAACGAAAGTCGCAGACAACGCCAGACACAAAGAGAGAAAGAGTCAGGCGTAGCTGTACAGTGGGAGGGGTGGGAGAGATGTGGTAGAGAGAAAGAAAAGAAGAAAAGGGAAGAGTCCACCGTGACGGAAGAATAGATCACGAATAAGTCCAAGAGGGGGAAATGGAACCATCGTCCGACAAGGTAATGATGTGTGGGCATAGGTAGGATCCCATGGCTGCGCTTCCCAATTCGCACCTGATATTCCTCCTTAGCACCGTGTTTCTATCTGAGATCGTAGTTCTTCCTCGGCATCAGAATCACCCCTGTGTGTCCACCAGTCCTACTATCGAATATACAAAATCCCCATCAGTCCGGCAATCCTACTGCTTGATCACAAGTTTCACAAAGAACCAAACTCTACTAAGAGTAAAATGAATGACAAGAACAGAAATCCAGGGTCCTCTCCACCCCAACCAGAACCACAGTTCAATCTCCAACGGCGATAATGCGACAACGAGAGCGAGAAAAACCCCTCTTCTTTGGTTCGTCCCCAGGAACGCGCAATGCGGTTGGCAAGGGTCATCGTCACTGGTCGAGTATTCCGATCTGCAACACGCGGGAGAAGGAAAGCCCCACTCCACACGCTGCGCCAACATGTAGAGCGAAATGATCCCCTGAACATCACTGACATCATCTGCGTCCCAATCATATCCAGCGGTATTTTTCTCGCCCCCTCTTCGCTCCAAAATTAAGCTATGGCCAAGGCCCCAGGATGAGAACACCTCCGAAGCTCCTTGGCGAAATTGCTTGGTATCAACTTATACTGTCGATGAGTGTCGCAGGATTACGGATTTGATGGGTGGGAGACTTTGTATGGATATTAGTCACGGATCTGTCGGTTCAGTGGGACTCTGGATGTATCCGGAACTCTCGTTGGAGATTGATTGGACGATACCCCTATACATTCTCAGCGGTCATTAGGGGGTTCTGGGTTGATTACACGCTGCATGAATGGGGAATCTTGGAAGAATCACTTGTCATTGTAGTTGGCGTCGTTGACATTGTCTTTGTTCCCCACACGGTGCCAGCCATTATACTCCGTACACATTATATATCGAGGCGATACGGTACCGTTGTCGAAAGGACAAGATTGGCTGCGAATTTGACGAAGTAGATCTGGCCTTATCAGCAATGAGCTTATTTTGCAATCAATCTGCAAAGACCCAATATTCCACTAGAACACGTTCCTATAACTTTCTATCTTAGTAATGTATAAGATATCAGTCGTAATATTAGGTGTCAGTAAAATTGGGTGTTAGTTGCACAGCTTCTACAGCGAAGGAACTAAAAGACGATGGACTCTACGGAGTATGGAGTTGATGACGATAATTGGAGATGTTGCTCTGTGGTCAGGTGACGCTTCACGTGGAGGCTATGGCTGATTGTTTTCCGTCGCTGAGGGAACCGCAAGACCAGGTTAGGGCATGCATGGTTTTAGCAGAGGACAATTAGGAGGTGCAAAGTGCATAGACATCAAAAGTATCAATCGAAGTAATTGGTAGATATACAGGCTAATTTGGTTGAGATGATCTAAATCACCAGAACACAGAATCGTCAGATGCTTTTAATATATCATATCATGGATCTATCACGGTTATTACGCTCGAAGAGCACGTCCATATCCACCACCGAGTATCCTCAATCCAACCGCCACCAGTCCAACTGCAATTAACACCTTACATGCGTTCACGTCGGCGGGGAGCGGCACGGATGATGTTGTCCACACGGAGAAGCAGCTGAAATAGATGGGTTAGCATGAGTTGAGAACGGGATGGAGGGGAGAAAGAATAACATACCTCTGCAGCTTCCGAGGCCGAGGACACCACAGCCTTCTTCAGCTTGTAGCTTTCCACCACACCCAGCTCCCGCATGTCGGCGATGCCACCACCGGGAGTGCTCAGATCCAACCCGGAGTTCGTCATGCCGCTGTTGATCGCCTGTCGGAGTCGAGTCACCAGGTCGCTGGAGTCCAGACCGGCGTTATCAGCCAGAATGGTCGGCAGCTGCTTCAGGGCGTACGCGAACGAATCGACCGCCATCTGCTTCTTGCCAGTGGTGTTCTGGGCGGCCTGCTCGACGGCCTTGGACATGTTCATCTCACCACAGCCACCACCCAGCGTGACGCGGGGCTCCTTGACCGTCTGCGAGATCACGGCCAGGGCGTCGTGCAGCGAGCGCTCCGCTTCGTCGAGCAGCTGTTCCGTGGCACCACGCAACACGATGGTGCACGCCTGACCGGCGGCAACACCGGAGAACTTAATCAGGGTATCTTCACCGATGATCACCTCCTCAATCACATCGCACGAGCCCAGCTTGACCTGCTCCGGGTCATCGAAGGTCGAGGCGATCTCACCACCCGTCACCAGGGCCAGACGCTCGATGCCGTCGAAGTCGGCGTGCTCGATGGACATGATGCCGGCCTCGGTGAACAGCTGCTCGGGCCAGTTGTAGATGAGCTGTCGGTTGACGAAGCAGTTGATGCCGTGGGACTTGATGCGCTCAACCTTAGCCTTCATCTTCTCGCGCTCCGCCTTCTCCAGCTCGGCGAGCTTGCCCGTCGACTCGACCTTAACCCGGGCACCGAAGATCTTCACCTTGTCCGTGTCCATGGCCGTGTTGGCGACCAGAATCTTGGCGTTCTCCAGGCGCTTAGGCTGGTTGACACCGATCTTCTTGTCCAGAATGAAACCCTCGTCCAGGTAAGAGTCGCTAAGCTTTCCACCGGCCTTCTTGATAATCTGGATCTGACTCAAGTCGGTAGATCCGCGAAGACGGAGGACGGCGTCACAGGCGAGAGTGGCAAAGTGCTCCCGATCCTGCGCCAGGACCTTGGAGCTGAGGGTGGTGCGGGCGATGGAGTGGAGGTCTCTCCGGAACGACTCCTGATCCGAGCTGCGGTCGACCGCGATCTTGTCGAGAGCTTCCAGGGCGGCCTTGCTGGCTATGCGGTAGCCGTCGATGATGGTCTGGGGGTGGATCTTGCGGTTCACCAGTTTCTCGGCCTCACGCAGCAGCTCCGCCGCCAACACGGTCACCGACGTCGTTCCGTCACCGACTTCATCATCCTGAACCTTGGAGATGTTCACCAGCACCTTGGCGGCAGCGTTATCGAGAGCAATCGCCTTCAAGATCGTCGCACCGTCGTTCGTCACGAGGATTTCACCGGTCGATCTATTAAAGGAGAAAAGAAAAATCCCATGTCAGTCTCAATCCACGACCAGCCCCGCAGTCCGGATTTCATCGCACATACGCTGACTGCAGAATCTTGTCCATGCCCTTGGGGCCCAATGTGCTCTTCACCAAATCTCCGACCGCAATGGCTCCCACGAAGGCAGAGAGACGGGCGTTCTCGCCCTTTTCCTCGATAACATCGTCCGCGAAGATCTGAGTGGGATTGCCGAAAGACGCCTATTGGGGAATTAGTACGGGAAGAAAATTAGGCAAACCCCTCAGCACAAGACTGACCATGATGAATGAAAATTAAGTAAAACGAACTACCGTCGAGATGGGGGACGGACAGCTCAAGAAAAGGAGGATGGGTGATGGAAGAGGGGGGAGGGGCGGAGGTCGGGCAGAGTAACGATAATACGGGTTGATAGCAGCGGCCACCGCAAGAATCATGAATAATAATGCGGGACAGAAAAGTTCGCGATGGTGGCCCACGCAGGGGAGCTGCTCACCGCCTGCCGTTTCCGCCCTGGTGTGATCCTCTTCCAGCTTCATGATTCTTCTCGACGGGCCGGGGTTTTGGGAGGTACGGATTCATCCTACGGTGTAGATTTACACTCAATCGCATCAGAATGGCTGCAGAAGAGGAGAGATCGCAACCTCTTTCCCACAAGCGCCCTCATGCGGCAGTGGATGGGGCTGAAGACAATGGTGTGTATCTTCTCTCGGCATCCAAGGCCGACCCGCCCAAGAAGCATTGCGGTTACTGACTGACAGGACTCTAGATGATGACTCGTCCGACGATGATTTCGGTCCAGCGTTACCCTCCGCCGATGCGCCCAAGAAGAAACGACGCAAGCTGCCGTTCGAGAATGTATACGTCAAAGCGCTGCCGGCGTCGGCGCGCTACTCCAAGTCGCTGATGCACAAGGACCAGCTGTGCTATGTCACGGTAACGCCGCACACGGATTTTCTGATTACGTCTTCTATTGATGGTGTGGTCAAGTTCTGGAAGAAGACGGCAGAAGGGTTGGAGTTTGTCAAGGAGTTCCGGGCGCACAATGGGGAAGTGAAAGGGGTCAGCGTCAGCGCGGACGGGAGGAGTTTTGCGACAACCGGCACAGACAAAACGATTAAGATATTCGATGTAATTACATTCGGTATGTGCTCAGATTCCTGTCGGGAGTTCGTTGCTGACAGTCGCAGATCTTTTGGCCATGATTCCACTCGAATTCGTGCCGCGGTATGTCTGCTGGGTCCACCCTCGGGGCGCATCCTTACCGTTGGTCGCGGTCACCGACGATGAGACGAGCACAATCCGAGTCTATGACGGTCGGGGGGAGAACCACACTCCTTTACATACCGTGAAGAGCATCCACCGGACACCAGTAGCTGCGATCGCTTTCAACGATGCCTATGACTGTGCGATCTCCGCAGACGAGTCGGGCATGATTGAATACTGGCGCGCATCGGATGGGTCGTTTGAAAAGCCCGACAATGTGTTCGCCTTGAAGTCGTCCACCAACCTCTTTGAATTCAAAAAGGCCAAGTCGACACCGGCATCCCTCACGGTTTCGCCGTCAGGTGAGCAATTCGCCACGGTTTCCTTCCCCGACCGCCAGGTGCGCGTGTTCGATTTTGCAACGGGGAAATTGTACCGCAAATACGACGAGTCGCTGTCCACCATCACAGACATGCAGCAGGCCGGCACGGCTATCTACCCACTAGACGAAGTCGAATTCGGGCGGCGATTGGCCGTGGAACGGGAACTCGAGAACCCTATCACGCAGCCGCGGATCAACGTGCTGTTTGACGAATCGGGTCATTTCATCCTATACGGGTCGCTCTACGGCATCAAGTGCATCAACACCTACACCAACCGCGTTGTGCGTGTGTACGCGCGGGACGAGCCGTTCCGGGGACTAAACCTTGCCGTGTACCAGGGCCAGCCGCAGAAGAAGGGGGTTATGACGGTCTCGATGGCTGCAAGCTCCAACCCGCTTCTGCAGGAGGCCGAGGAGCGCGACCCGTTCCTGGTGAGCACTGGGTTCGGCAAGGTGCGGTTTTACATCTTCAACAACGAGACGGAGATCTCCAAGTCCTCGCGAGACGTGCAGAACGAGCGGCCGACGCAAGCTGCTTCAGGCGGTGAAGCGACCACCCAAAAGGCCAAGGAGACCGGAACATCGGCCATTTTGCACACGACCATGGGGGACATCCACCTTCGTCTGTTCCCGTCCGCGGCCCCCAAGGCCGTGGAGAACTTCGTCACGCACGCGCGCCACGGCTACTACAACAACACGATCTTCCACCGGGTGATCCGCAAGTTCATGATCCAAGGCGGTGATCCGCTGGGCGACGGTACCGGCGGCGAGTCGATCTGGGGCGGGGAGTTCCCGGACGAGTTCTCCACGCTGAAGCACGACAAGCCTTACACGCTGTCGATGGCCAACGCGGGGCCCAACACCAACGGCAGCCAGTTCTTCATCACAACGGAGAAGACACCATGGCTGGACGGCAAGCACACGATTTTCGGGCGAGCGGTGCAGGGCCTCGACGTGGTGCATAAGATCGAGAATGCCCGGACTCTCAAGGACCGGGAAAAGCCCGAGGTGGATATCAAGATTGTGAGCATCACGGTCAACTAGGAGGTTGTGGTATGGGTTTGTTTCGAGCGATTTAGCCATCTATCTATCTCATTTTGTTCATTGGGTGTAGAATACATCATATGATATTATGCTGCATGACTGCATTTTGCCTCTTCTCTAGATTGGTCTGTCACTGCCAGGTCAGATATTTCTCACTTAGCAGTTAGATTGAGCTCAGTGACTTGAAGGTGATATTGTACTGCGTTCTGCCACCAGCGGCTTCACCTTGATTGTCCAGTCTTTGACATTATTCCTTTCATCTCTAACAGTCTCAATATTGAGTCTTACTTGGTGATTGGGTGTCATATCAGACCACCTAGGGCTGCTGTGACTACGTGATTGACCTGCTTAATATGCAGTGACAGTCTGTAGTCCCTGACCTGAGTATTCACTGAGCACGACCACCGACGTGTCCTGGCCCAAAACAGATGTCTGCCCCAGGCAGCCCTCAGGTATAAATAGCTCTTATCTCTCACCTCCTCATCCTCACCGCCTTCCTCTTCTCACCGCATCCGTTCTGCCATCTTTTTCCATCACGTCACTGCATGATTTCCTAATATGGAAGGTGAAGCTGGAGTCTTGGTGGTTGAGGCCCCGATCAGAATTACTCGCGTCCAGCCGGTGATCGTGCCTGTGTTGATCTTCTTGTGTATTTACTTGGCGTTTTCCCACAATCAGGAGATCCGCCGCCTCATCCTCAACGGTCCAATCCTGTACCGGGCTTACTTGAATGAGCTCCGTCGCTTGAGAGAGGAGGCACGCCGTCGTCGCGCCGAAAGACGGGCCCAGCGTCTCGAGGACAGACACGACGGTGCCAGTCTTGACAACAACTACGAGTCTGACGGGAGCATGACGAATCCCCAGTCTGACTGGGTGCTGCTCGATGACTGGGGAGATGTCATTGATTTCCCAGCTATGGAGCCCCAATTCTCCAACGACAAGCTGCCTCCGACTCACGATGACTCGGACATATCGATAGAATTGCTAGATGATACTTTGGAGGTTCTGGACATCCCTGTTCTGCAACCTGAGGTGGGTTTTTCTGTTTGTACTATTCGATCCGACGTTGTAGCCCTAATTTGCTAACAGACGTCTGGACTCGTTAGCTTTCGACTGGTCACCCTAACAATGACACCAAAGTTCAATCGAACACTACTGGCCCCGCCAACACTGTCCCCTGGAACGGGAAGATCAACTGGGTCATAGGAAATAGCTTGCCATTCGCTGACAGAACCTCGGTCAGGCCTCTCACGGCTCCCGGGCGCTACGAACCCGGACCAGGGACCAAAGACGCCTACCGCTGTGTCGTCATTGAGAACCTACCGGTGGCTGTTAGTATGGAAGACATCCTTCCCATTTTGGGCGGAGAGACCGACTCGGCCTTCCTACTCGACACCGCCCCTATCACGGGATTCCAGTCAGCCCTAGTGATCTTCTTGCAACAGAGCGATGCGGAGAACTTCGCGCATACCTCCAGAGATGGGCTTCCCCTGGGGCCGACGCGTGCCAAAGTAGTTCCGGTGTCTACCCCCACATCGCCACTGTCCGTTCTCCACCAACGTCTGGTCGACAAGATGGGCTACACCCGCACCGTGCGTGTCTCGGGCACCCTTCCAGGCCTAAAGAGGATGGTGAGACATCACCTCAGCCGTGATTACTACTATCTGTCAATCGAGAACATCGCGGAGGTGATTGGCGCGGAGGAGGCCCACATCCGGTTCCGGTCCATCAAAGCGTGCGTGCAGGCGTACAACGACTTGCGCACGCATCCCCGATTCATGGATTGTCAGTTTGAATTCCTGAAGCATTGGCAGGTCCAGACCGTCTCTGTGGCTTCTACCTCCGCTGACCTTGCCAATGGGAATGTGCCAAAGGATTCTTGAATGGCAAATTGCGCTGATTCAATCGGAGCGTTCTGCTTACGAGTCGCAGCATGGAACTTTCGTATCCGATTGCTACGGACGAGCGGATCGTTCACGGGTCTTAGGCTAAATGAAGAAGGAAAAGCGCTGTAACTTAGCTAGAACAATGGATCAGTGGAGTACTCTTTTTCGATCTCTGTCCAGTGTTTCGCCTGTAGTATTGTGGACTACCACCGTAGCGGCGTTCTCTCAACCGAGGTCTCAGCCCCCAGCCCGCCCTGTTGACGGTGCAGCAGTCCCCAGATCCCACGAGGAGAGACGATGATCTCACGCGCTAGACCCTTCATATGAGGGTTTTTTTCCTCCTTAGCTGCATCATTATCTCCATCTCGGCCGACTCATGCAGGGGCTCCACAGAGCTAAAGCCGCAGGATCTAACAGGCGATATCGCAACATCACGCTACTCGTCGCTGGCCAGTGGAGCAAGCAGACGAGCTCTCCATCCACCGCAGGGTTCTAAGCGAGGGCCAAGATAAGAGCCAAGAAGCGGGGGAGACGGGAAATGGCCATGTGGGGATGGGAAAATATGTCAGACCTTAAGGAGATTAAGAGTTAATAGAGTTAGGCTAGATTCGGCTCTGGGGGTGCTTTTTCCCCCATGGGGTGCGGCTTCTTGGCTTCTCCACTCTGTTCTCTGTCCCTTTCTGTATGTTTCTGCGGGGATCAGACTGCCTACCGATTACCTAGCAGGGACAGGTATGACAAGGGTCAATACTCGATAGTGAAGGCGAGACCCTGCATGGATGATGATCCCTCCTACCGTCCTCCTACGGTCGGGGGTCTTCCATTCCAGGTTGGGGTTTTAAACTCCGATGACCCCCCTTCTCCCTGGGACTTTTCCTCCCCCTTGCGCATCTCCTCCTGCTGGCAGTTGATAGGATTTCTTTCGTCGGTTCATCTTTTCAACAATTCTAGTCAACTGGTCGGTGTTTGATTGAGCTTCAGGAAGCCAATCCCGCCAATATGGGCTCCCTAGATGAGAAACCCACACACATGGAAGAGTCCCCCAAGGACGTCGAGAGAATCTCGTACGATTATCCCGCCAAATCCAAGCTCGATCAATTCGAGGACCCGGACGCGGGATTGAGCGCCGAGGAGCGTGCCAAAATCGTACGTCTGATCGTGTTGCTGTCTCGGTGGATGTGAACTAACGGCCCAGGACCGCGCCTTGCTATGGAAGCTCGACCTGAAACTCGTCCCGTGGCTCAGTTTACTCTATCTGATCTCCTTCCTCGATCGGTATGGTTCTCCGCAGGGAGACAGCGTGTGGTGGAACAGACAGATGCTGACGGGGGTAGAACGAATATCGGAAATGCGAAGCTGGCCAATCTGCAGGAGGACCTCCACATGTCAGATAATCAGTACAACAACGCGTTGACGATCTTCTTCGTGTCGTACTCGGTGTTCGAGCCCTTGACCAATGTCTTGCTGAAGCGGATGCGCCCGAGCATCTTTATCCCGATCATCATGTTGCTATGGGTATGTGCATGGACACGGTTTGGAGAGGAGCCTACTAACGCTATATAGGGTATCAGCATGACGTGCATGGGTCTAGTGCATAACTATGGTGGTCTCATGACGGTACGTCCATCCATACTACACTTTAACCCTCCACTAGCTAATGAATTATAGGTGCGCTGGTTCCTTGGCTTGACTGAGGCCGGACTCTTCCCCGGTATTGGATACTTCCTGTCCTGCTGGTACAAACGGTCCGAGTTCGGCGTGCGCATGGCCATCTTCTTCTCGGCGGCAGCACTTGCCGGCTCCTTCGGCGGCCTCCTCGCAGCAGCCATTGCCAAGATGGACAAGATCGGCGGCAAGGCAGGCTGGTCGTGGATCTTCATAATCGAGGGTCTAGCAACCATCGTGGTGGGCATCGCCTCCTTCTGGATGGTCTACGACTTCCCCGACGAAGCCAAATTCCTATCCGACGACGACCGCAAGCGGGTCCTGCGCCGTCTCGCCGAAGACCAGCAGGCCAGCGCCGAGCACGAGCAGTTCAAGATGAGCTACTTCTGGGCCAGTCTCAAGGACTGGAAGACGTACACGGGGGCGATCATCTACATGGGCGCCGACGGCTGCCTGTACGCCTTCTCGCTGTTCGTGCCCACCATCATCGCGCAGATGGGCTACAGCTCGTTCAAGGCGCAGCTCATGAGCGTGCCGCCCTACGCAGCCGCCGCCGTCGTCACAGTCGCGATCGGATTCGTCGCCGACAAGACGCGCCAGCGCGGCCTCTGCAACATCTTCATCTCCATCCTGGCGATCGTGGGATTCGCCCTGCTCCTCGGCACGGAGTCCGCGGGCGCGAAGTACGCAGGGACCTTCCTCGGAGCGATGGGCATCTACCCTTGCGTGGCCAACACGATCTCCTGGGCGAGTAACAACACCGAAGGTATTTTCTTCCCTCTATAAGATATGCTTTGTTTTAAAGTCCACATACTAATAAGAAACAGGCGTCTACAAACGCGGCGTCAGCATCGGCTTCATCATCGGCTGGGGCAACCTCAACGGGATCGTCTCGTCCAACATCTACCGCGGGGCCGACAAGCCCACCTTCTACCCGGGCCACGGCACCGTGCTCGCCTACCTGGTTCTGTTTCTGTTCGGCGGGTCCATCCTGCAGTACGTCCTCCTGCGGCGCGAGAACGCCAAGCGCCGTCGTGGAGAGCGCGATCACTGGGTGGAGGGGCTGGACGAGACCGAGATCCGCATGTTGGGCGATATGCGGCCGGATTTTATATACACTCTGTAGTTATCAACATGAATATTAACTACACGTTACGTTTAAAGTATATACATTGAATATTTGTATGTAAAATACAAATTAAGCCATCTCCCGCGTATAATAATTAACAATATCCTGATCCTTCTTCGGCCCACGCACCACATGCCGACTCGCCCAACTAACCACATCGCCCGAGTCCCGCCCAACACGGAACGCATACGCCGTGCGATACATATCGTTAATACAGAGGTGATTTCCGCGCGCCACAACCGTCGTCGTCGTATTATCTGTGTTCTGGTCGTCCGCAGGAGGCACAGGTGGGGTCACAAACGTATCGTCATCCAAAATAGCCGACGACAGGGCCTTTGCGTCGAGGACTTCGAATTCATGGAAGAGGTAGTCTGCTTCTACCTTTTCATTCTGGGTGTCCGTGTCCGTGTCCGTGGCCCCTGGGGGTGTAGATGTAGAAGAAGGCTTGACGAACCAAACACTCACTCCTTCGGTTGGTTCCACGCTGGTGCTGCTGCCATTAGGCGCAAGCGTAGATGTAAATCGCCAGATGTACTTCTTGCTGAAGCGGAGACCGGCTAGGGGACCTGTCGGGACGCTGCCCTCTTCGGAGTAGAGGATGTCTTGATTTTTATTGATATTATCATTCTTTTTGCTGGTGTTGGTATTGGTGTTGGTGTTGGTCAAAGAAAGAGGTGTGAATGAAGCCGTCCCGCGAAGCGAACCCTGGATATCTTGCGGGTTGGCGCTTTTGAGTGTGCGGTGGAGGGTCCAGCGGGGGGTGTCGCGGAGGGAGGAGAAGATTTGGGGGATGGATGGCATTTCTCTTTTTTTATTGCTTTTTGGTTTATTTTTTGGTACTGGTATTGTGTGGGTGTGGATTGGATTGGTTGGATGGATGGATGGATGGATTGAGTGAGGTTGATTGAGGTGTAAAGTGGATGTTGGATGTTGTGGAGAGTGGGTGGGTGAGACTGGGGAATCAATCTACTTACCGGATGGGGTTAGATCCAGATATAGGGACATCTATATAGATTCCATACAGAATAGAGAGCTATGTATAAGAGATGATTGACATGCTATACTTCCTGGATTCGCGCGTTTAAGTACTATTTCAGGACATTTTTATTATGCCAGAAAACAAATATTTCACCATAAGACAGTTGAATCTTATATCAGGCAAACTACTCTTCCAAACCCAAGAAGTATCACCCTCCCTGAAGGAACCCCATCGCCAGAATCCCATCGCGGTAAGCCGACGTCTGGAAATGCCAGTAATAATCAGGCAGATGCATCCCCTGTCTCCCCTGTACACGATCCACTCCTCCTGCAGGGACACTTCAGGGTAAGGCGACGCATCACCCCGCAGCCAACATCGGATATCCACAAATCCGACGTCGGTCTCGATGGAGGAGCTGCGGCCGGATGCCCCAATCAAGAGGATAACCTCCACCCGGCCGCATGGGACAAGGCTGTGATGGAGAGGGGTCGGCAGACGTTTAAATACGGTGCCAACGATCTCATCGAATCCATGCCGCCCCTCATTTTTCGGCTTGCGTCTTCGCAAAGAGGAGCAGATCGGTGATCTGCTGCCGTGGGACTATTGTGTTAATTGACGGGGCGTGGGGTATTCCCCAATCTGCTGTCCTTCTACGTGTATGCTGTCCTTTTACGTGTTTGCTGTTAGGCTGTGGCACAGCCACGAGCCAACCATGTTGCTGAGATCATCTTACAACTTGGCAGGACATGATCAGCCGGATGATCGACCGGTGATCGTATTACCGACCAAATAACCGACTGCCCTTCTTCGTCTACTTTGCGCATTCTTCTTGAGAAGGAGGAGGGAAAGAGATGGCGAGATATGTCGACATGTGACCGGGACGAGGCCTCAATCAGGCCGAAATTCATCACCCCCAATCGGGTTAGATCGGTTCCAAACCTCAGGCCGTGATTGGCGATCGCGTGACTTTCCCCTCCTTGAACCCTTCAATCAATGGAACCAGATGAGGGAGTCTGATTCATCTATATCATTTAACTTAGTTAGATGAAATACCAGCCATGGCGTGGAACCCGGGGGTATCCGGGGATTCCCTCATCCATACGGGGTCAATACATGAATACAACTTCAGGACTCGGATATCCGGCCAACGTGCCTGAATGGAACCGGTCGATCACAACGATCAGTGGATCCATGGATCGCCTTTCCTACAGGGAAAAGGAACAGAATAGAAGTCAGGAACCGAGGAAGAGTCCTCCAAGAGAGTTAAATCAGTAGCACGAGATGAGGATAGGTATTGAGGTAAGGTTGTTACCGTGGTGGATTATTAGATAATAAAGGGATGCAGGGCTCACGCATCCGGGGAGACAAAAATAGAACAGTCGAGTTCATAAACGATCTGGATCCGAGTAGGGATCCAACCCGATGGATGTGCTGAGGGAGAGATTCCAATCAGCGATCGATACTACCATAGAATCATTCAACATACCTGGGGTTCTTGTAGAGACCGAGAAGAATGAGAATCGCATGCGGATCCGAGTCGGTCTAGACTACGCCCAACCCGGCCTCAGGCAGATTAACCCGAAGATTTCACTCTATTTTTTCCACTCCACTTTCTCTCCTTCTCGTCTCCTCCTTCTCCCGTCATCTCTTCCTCTCCTATTCTTCTTTCTTCTTCTCCCTCATTCATTCGTCTCCTTTTGTGTTATACTTATTCTACTGGTGACCTTTCACCCGCAACTCCACCATGGCCCTCGGGCCTTTCTCCCCCTCGCTCTACCGCTTCTTCCTCCTCTTCTCCGTCATCCTCTCCGTCCTCGCCGCCGATGACACCCAGCTGATCCCCGCCGCCGGCTCCAAGAACTTCCCCCAATGTGCCACCACCTGCAATAACCTCAAACAAGCCCAGACGCTATGTGTTCCACCCACCGCCCCCGCTACCGGGAAAACCGGCTACGTGACCTGCTTCTGCCAATCCAACCTCCTCACCGGCCTCAAAAATTCCGCCGACGGCATCTGCGACGACACCTGCTCCAGTCCCGAGGATAAAAATACCTTGAAGAAATGGTACGGCGACTACTGTTCCTCGGGCGGCAACCTCCCGGATAATACCGACGATAATAAGGACGACAACAACAACAACAACAACAACAACAACAACAACAACAACGACAATAACAAAGATAATGATAACAACAATGACAACAATAATGACGATAAGGGCTCGAACAAAGCCGACTCCAACGCCGGGTCCCACAAGACAGTCGAGGACCCGCCCTCGCAGAGCTGGTCAGTCATGAAGAAACAGGAATGCGCCCCCTCCGTCCCCTTGCTGACTCCCCCGCAGGATTGCCGGTCACTACCAATGGGTGATCATGGTCGTCGTTCTCATCGTCGGTTTCACCGCCCTCGCCGTCTTGGGAGTCTGGCTCAAACGCCGTCATGATGCCAAGTATCCCGGTCTCTACCACGCCGCGGCCACCGGCGCCAGCGATAGTGGAATCCTCCGACCTGGGCAGGGCCCGAGTCCGGTCCCGAGCCCACCGGTCGCGTGGATGGCCGGTCAGGACCCCTCCACCTCGGGCGCCAGCAGCAGCTCGCGAACCGACGTCGTCGTCACCGCCGCGGGGGCACCCAAGTCCGGTCCCAGCGGACGACTGCAGAAGGCAGCTCCCTCGCAACCGACGGACGATATCGAGATCCGCGAAGTTCCACGATGATCAACCCGCAACTATCAATCAAATGTTTGCGTCTAATTCACCATCTATATCCCATGACCGTGTCAGGGTCGCGATGGATGTCTTGCATATTGTGTTTTCCTTAATGTATGATTCGGGAAGAACCGAGTCTCTTTTTTTTACTTTTATTATATCTTTTTATTTGGCATGCATATATCGGCGTTAACGTGTCGGTGTTGAGGTCTGAGGCTGATAAATTTCCTTCATTATTGTTTACGGCCTGGCCGATCCAACCCAAGCTCGGAATTATCTACCGTACTCACCTGCTTACCTTCATGTCGATGGTTAACGAACCCTACGGGTCTACGCGCTGTACATAGAACATTCGTAGGACGAAGTTGATTCGTTCATCAGGTCTAATTCATTCATTCCATATATAAGATGTTGAAGGACAGACAGGACAGACACATATAACTTAATCTATTTGACCTTCAGCTAAGCAAGATCATATCTGGCAGCATGTTCCTGGGGCACAGCTGCTATATAGCTATCTGTGAGCCGTAGCAACATGTTAAAGAAATTGAACCACCCTAGTCTATATCTAGACTATTATTACCGCACTGATAGTGTTGCGAACGATATATACTTGAAAATAGTTTCGCCCTATAAGATAGGAGTTCTGTTTGTATTTCTAATGTACTGTATTCCAAGCTTGGAGGTTATTGTATTGCCCGGGTGTCATAAACTAGTCGTGTTTTGCCGACTGGTCTTGTTGAACTTGCTAGACAAGAACAATATCGATAGGCTAACGTAGCTCACCAGCGGTCCTCGCATGGTTTCCCCAGCTTGCTAACAGACAAACACCGCCGTCGTTTTCCCTGGGTTCTCCTTTTCTTTTCTTTTTTTTTTTTTT
>KZ559642.1:0-54306 GCA_002850765.1 Aspergillus taichungensis
AAAAAAAAAAAAAAAAAAAATGGTGAAAATGAAATTTGAAGAATAGAAACAAGAACAACAAGAACGGCAGAAACATGTGGTATTTGCGCTTCATTGTACACAGCGGTAAGTAAGGAAGAGTAGAAAAAATATGAAATCGGCCAGATGATCATCGTCAATGGATAACCAGATACAATAAGCACATTTGAGCTCACATCGAAGGAAGAAAAAAAAAAAAGTATTAGAGAAGAAGACGGCACTTATATGCCATAAGTGATGTCCGGTGGCGATAGATGGTGTAAACAAGGGTATTGAGAGATGAGATTCAAGATTCGGTGGGATCGGTGGGCGGGTAGATGAGATGATAAGGAGGTCGTCGCCTTGGTAAGACATTAAACGGCATCGTTCTAGAACAGGCAAATCACACAAGATGCTTTTCCATTCTGCTTCCTTTGAACCTCTCGTGAGGAAGACAGATCAAAAATGACAGCGGTCTTCTAAATCTGCTGCGGTTTACTCCAGAAATCCAAACTGGCGACGACGTCCTCGCCTCCTTCGTCTTCGTAGGCATAGAGAATCTAGTGAAATGTAAGTCATTGGTACGTGGCAAATGAGGGAAAGAGTTAAGTAAGTCATACCTCGCGGGTCGATGAATGCAACATGCGAATGTTCTTCCCCGTCATGATGTGAATCAGTTCGCTCGTCTCAATGTGCCGGATTTCGATAAAGTTGGACTCAAAAGCAAGGATGTACGGGTACGAGAGAGCAAACGAGGTGGGATTGCCCTCCCAGGAGATCTTCCAGTCGGGACGAGCGCGCCAACCATTGCGATTGACAAAGAAGGAGAAGTCGCTGTAATTCAGCAAGAATTCGCCGTTCATCCGCTCGATGTGGATTGGCTTGACGTTTTCCTTGCGGGCGACGAAATCCAGCGAAGTATCGGCCTGATCCAGAAGCGACTGCGTCTCAGTGGTCTCCAGACTGACAACCTCAAACCCACGGGCGCAGCCCACGCAGAGGGTGGAGCGAAGGAAGTGGATCGAGGACGATTCCGCAGGAATATAGTATTCCTATTCAAAAGGTCAGTAACGTCAACGCTAACATTGAGTACACAAACGGGGGGAAACGAACCTTGAAAGGCTTCAACGTGTCTTGGCCGCTCTGGAACATCTTGCTGACCGCGGACTTCTTCTTGCCCTTGGCCAGGTTGTCCATCGGTTCGTAGACCTTGATGGTGGACGACAAGGCCGAGGTCTTGACGGAGCAGACCAGATGACGACCGAGACCGATCCCAGCCTTGAAGAAGTTGGCATGACCCTGAATCTTCTTGGGTCGCTTGGCCAGCGCGTTCCCACTCTCGTTGATCTCCAGCGCCTCCATCGGATAGGATGTCAGGGTCTTGTTCGCCAACACCAGGAGCAACTGATACTCCTCCAACGTATCGATCTGCGTCACCTGACTCGCGTCGAGCACGCGCCGCGGTTTGGCTGACTTATCCTTGGGCCAGCGGTCCGACAGGTAGATGCCGCTGTCGGTCCCGTAGACCAGTTTCCGGCCTCCATCCACCGGGACCAGGCAGTTGACGCGATTGACGGCCGTGAAGAAGCGCTCGCAGAGGACGGTCTTGTGGTAGAAGTTGCTGTTCCGCTCCCGCAGCTTGCGCTGTTGCTCCTCGACCATCTCGATAAACTTCCGTCGCTGCGTCGGAGACGTGGCGTAGAGGGTCTGCTCATACCCGCCTTTGCCCAGGTGGCGGAAGGTGATCGGCAACCCGTCCTTGGTGGTCGGGGGGTTGACTACAGCCTTGTTGGACAGAAGACTGGAGGACGGTCGTTTGGTGATGCCGACCCGCGGAATGACTTCGTCCATCTGGGCGATGACCAAAAGCTCCAGCGGGATCGGCTTCCGGTAGACCCGGTACTCGTCCCGCTTGTTGATGATCTTGATCCGGACCAGTAGCACTGCGTGGTCGAACAGGTAGGCGGTCACCTCCGAGCTGTCCGTCGGGGTTTTCTTGAACCCCATCTTCGTCAGCATCTGGCGATTCTCCTCGGTCAGCTTGAGGTCAACATAGTCGCCGGGGCCAAACTTCAGGGCCGAGTTCAGCTGGACCAGGTTGAAATGATTCTCTGCGCGGCCGCTTTCGGTGTTGACGCGGGACAAGAAATCCTTGATGATCTTGATGGCTTTCGGGATGTCCTCCTTGTCCGGATTGTCGTCGGCCGTGTTCTTCAGGACTTGCTCCAAAAGCAGCGGGTACCGGGCCAGACGGGTTGTGGGTTTGGTCAGGTAGCCGTTGAGTTCCAGCTTGCGGGACTCCTTGAGCCGTTCCGTCTCCTCGACGAACTTGGCGAACCCCGGATTCGATGCCTTCTCCTTCTCGAATTCGTACTTGCCGTAGAGCTGGTTGGCGCCGTACTTGATAAAAGGGTCGAACCGAGGCACGTGCTGGAGGAAGATGTCACCGACGGTCTGGACCACTTGGCTCTCCTTCTGGCGAATGTTGAGCGCCTCGCACAGGCCTCCGTTCACCTTGAGCACCTCCAAGCAGTTGCCAAACACGGTCCGAATGAATTTCTCCCGGCGATGCTCCGGCACGGGTGAGGTGGCGGTGGGGCCGGCGGCGCGGAGGGGCCGCATCCAGAAGTCCCGCAGATACTCCAGGTCCTTGACGAAGTCGCGCTCCGTGTACATGATCTCGAAGATGATTTCTTGTCGTTTCTTCTCCTTGTCGGGAATGCTGTCGGAGACCTCCTTAGGTACCATGTTGATCCACAGCTTTTGGTTGTCGTTGTCGTCGTCGTCGCCGTGCAGACTACCCTTGGAAGCCGACGTCCGCAGGCCCGGCTGCGGGTGCAAATTCAGGCGGGCCTGCTGCTCCAGCCGCCGCGGGCAGGCGATCGAGTAGCAGAGGCTGTCGCGGGTGCACGTCGGGGAGTAGCACTCGGTCAGCAGCGTAAAGACCCCGTTCACGTCGGAGCTGGGGCTCTCCTCGCCCATGGTCTCGCGGAACTGGTAGATCTCACCGGGAGCGTCGCGGAGGCGATGGTCGTACGTCACGTCGTGGAAGAACTTCTGCGCGTCCAGAGCGCGACCGAGGAGCAGGGCCAGGTTGCGGTCATTCGTCTTGATGATGTAGCCGATCAGATCGACGGCCTCGGCGCCCGAGAAGGCGTTCTGGTAGGTCAGCTCGTTCTTCTGTCGTTCCTTCAGCACAATGCGCTCCCGGAAGCCGTCTGCCACGCGGGACAGCAGCGCCGGGTAGACCAAGGGCACCTTGCTGCGGCGCGAGTTACTCGAGACCAGGGTGGTGGTCGTGGTCTGCGTGTTGGTTTTGTGGGCCATTTGGCTCTGCATGCTCATGGTCCGGTCGGGGACCACGGTCGAGGCGATCGACATGGAGCGCCCGTTGGTCGAGCCGTCGCTCGGCGGACGGGGTTTCCCGTTGGCCTTGGGGGCCGCCGCCGCCGCCGCCGCCGCCGCCATCTCCTGCTCGAGTTTGGGGTGGATGGGCGGCTGACTGGGACCCGAGGGCTGTCGACGGGCGGGGATCACCCGCCCCGTGCTAGTGGTATGGGGTTGCTCCCGATCGGCCGAATACGAGGTCAAGGACATGGCCCGCTCGTTGCCGTGTCGCTCGGGCACGACCCGACCCTGGGCCGTCATGGGGGCGGCGGCATTGTAGGGCTGCTGGCGAAAGGCGCTAGCCGAGGTGTGGTTGAAACTGTTCGGCGAGGGCTGGTAGACCGGAGGGCCGCCCATGCGCGCCATGGACCTCGACCGATAGGCGTCGGTATTCAAGGCGGGCGGAGGCATGGGGCGACCATACCCCTTGGCATCCGGATACTGCGGGCCGGGGCTGGGTCGGGAATCCAGTCGCTGGGGTTGCGGATAGGCGTATCGTCCCGGGTAGGGTCGGGGGGCATTCTGGGGTGCCGGCTGAGCGGCCATGGTGGCGGCCCCTGGGTAGGCCTGATAATAGCCGTTGGCGGCGGGTGGGGTGTATCCATTGGAGGCGAGGCGGGTGGGCTGCGGGGGGGCTCGTTGCATCTGAGGTTGTGGCATGTGGGATGACATGGTGTAGGCACGGTCCTGAGAGAACTGAGGGGTTTGCGAGGTCATGGTCTGCGAGCGTCCGGGTGGCGGCGCCCCACCAAAGATCTCATTGAAGGCGGCATCACGTTGGAAGGAGGAGGAATGACCGTAAGGCCGGTAATTCCGGCCTTGCTGGCCACCCAAGTCGGCCATGGTGGATTATCCTTGCTTCAAACTCCTCGTCGATCTGGGCACCGGGTTGTTCCCAACAATCTGATTGATCGGGCGGAAGGGCCCAGGCGCGTCAAGCAACCGAGGGCTTTGACTGGGAGAGGTTGGAGAATCGGAGCTGGAGGGTCGAGATGGTCGAGAATATACGCGAGTTATCGTTTTGGGAATTCCGTGGATGAGAGGGGGTCGAGTGACCAAACAGATGAGGAAGTGTGAAGGAGAAAAAAAGAGGCAAGGGAAAAAAAGGAGTTCTTCCCCGAGGAGTACCGTATAAGCGGCGACCACGACGTCACGAATTCGACTTTGACGAACGAGGTGAAATTTCACAGACAACAAGTAAGTTGTTTTCTTCTTCTTTATCTTTTTTTTTTTTTTTTTTCTTTCTTTTCTTGATTTTTTAACCGATCATGTCTCGGTGAGAGGAAGAGGCGAGAGTGCGGCGTGGAGGAGTGGTGGTGGTAGTGGTGTGTGGTAAGGAACGAAGTGCGCTAGGAGCCTTGCGCGCAACAGCAAACCAGGGCCCCTGTACTTTCATAACCTCAGCATCCTCCGTCGGACGACAATCAATGAATTGGATGGGGGTGGGTAACAACGATCGGGTGGCGGTCGGAGGGATCCACCCACGAAGTACACGTTATGAAAGGAGAGAGTATAGAGGGGTAGGGAGAGAGAGAGAGAGAGACCGACCAGATAAGGACAGCGAAGATCCAAAATAGTTGTTTGAATGGGGGAGGGGGATTGTGTGTGGAGGGGGTAGAGGGAGGGGGAAGAGTAGGGAAGAGGGGGGGGAATACTGGATATTCTGGGGAGGGGTCGGTAGGTCGGTCAGTCAAGAGTGTAGAGAGACTCTAGTGAATGGTAAGGAGGAGAGTGAATCAAAGGAGAGAGGCAGATTCCACCAGTCCCAATCTTGAAGTGATTGTCTGAAGATGGTCGTAGTCAAGAGGGAGAGGAGGAAGTGCGGAGGAAAGGATGAGATGGGAGGGTGGAGTATAGGAAGAGTAAGGAATGAGGAGAATGATAGAGGGGGAGAGGGGGTGAGAGAAAGAGAGGTATGATTAGGAAGAGGAAGAGAAAGAAGGAGGAGGAGGAAGAGAATGAGGGTGAGGAAGAGAGAGAGAGAGAGAGAGAAGAGGGGGTGAAGAGAAGAAGAAGTGAAGTCGTGATGGAAAGGGAAAAGCCAGTCCAGGCACGGGGGGAGAAGAAGGAAGAAGAGAGAGAGAGAGAGAGAGAGAGAGAGAGAGAGATGCAATCAGCCATACATAATAGTATTGAGTACAATCCATGTTCCCTAAGAGAGCCCGGCTGACTAACCCGTATCCACGCATGCCTCTCTTCAGCTTCAACTCCGAATCATCTCTCTACCTCTGTCGTGAAACACCCCCCTTTGAATTCTTTTGGAGTGACACTTTTCCTTCCCACTGGAGTTTCTGATCTTCTGTGGTGGGCTTATTTGAATTTTAGTTTACATCCTCTCTTCTGTACGCCCACAGAGTTCGTCCTTTTCCAACCCAGTCAACATGGCGGACAGCGAATTCACCCCCAAGTTCGCCCCGTTCTTCTCCTTTGTCAGTCTACCAGTCTACCAGTCTACCCTCTCTGCTTCGTCTCTTTCCCCCTCAGCGATTAGTGTCGAGACTAACCCCTGAATTGTAGGCAGGGATTGCAGCCGCCGTGAGTGTTTCGCCCACCTGATTCGTCCTACGTCCACCCGCTAACCATGATCTCGCGCGAAGATGATCTTCGGATGTACGTTGGCCGTCTTGATTCTATGGAGCTTGGAGGACTGACGATATTCAGCTATGGGGGCGGCATATGGAACGGCCAAGTCGGGCATCGGTATTTCCGGTGTCGGCACTTTCAGACCCGACTTGATCATGAAGGTATGGATGGAAGGACAGATGCGCAGGCAGCTCCGTAAGAGTACATCGGCTAATTCTCAACAGTCGTTGATTCCTGTCGTCATGTCCGGTATCATTGCCGTTTACGGTCTCGTGATCGCCGTACTTATCGCTGGTGATTTGGCACCACCCCCGACCCAAAACATGAGCCTTTACACGTACGCCACCACCCACAGACTTGAGAAAGATAAAGAGAGGAAGGAAATACATGGGATGATAACGATGGGACTGACATTCGGCAGGGGTTTCATGCATTTGGCATCCGGACTTTCGGTAGGCCTCGCGGGCGTGGCTGCCGGATACACCATTGGAATTGTCGGAGATGCGGTAAGCACAGCATACTGATTGACATACAATCCCAAGGTGCTGACAACCTTCCAGGGCGTCCGTGCATACATGCAGCAATCCCGAGTATACGTCGGAATGATTCTCATCTTGATTTTCGGAGAAGTTCTTGGACTCTACGGGTATGTTTACACACCTTCTGATACATACAATACTCTCTCCCCTCTAACTCGGTTAGTTTGATCGTGGGCTTGATCCTCAACTCGAAGAGCTCCGGCTAGGACGGGTCATGTGGGTTGCGCGGAGGATCGGTGGAATTGTACGCGACTTGCTTCTGTCCCGTGGTTGGGTCCGTGGCTCCCGCAGCGAGGGATCACCAAATTTCCGATCACGATGCATCCTGAGACGGTTGCCTCGAGTCAATCAGCCCGTCGATCGGGCTTCTTCCGACCGGACCAGATTGGAGAAAGGCATGTGGGATGGTGTGGGAGGAATGATCATAACTGTCATTCATTCCGCGGGACCCCCAGCCTGTATACTATACATGTAACCTGCCAAATTATCTGCACGTCTCTCTTACTTGCATAAGCATATAGCATCGATACATCTTTTTTTAAAAGAACGAGTAATGATAGTGGGGACGAAGGCTGGATGCGATAATGGAGAGGGCCCCGAGCGCCAACCGATTGCGCTGCGCGTGTCATTTTGCCCCGCCAGGCCCGGTAACGTCAGAGTCTCTCCCGCTCAACCTTTCTTTCACCTCCGTCTTTCTCTTTCCACCATAGGCCTTTCTCCTCATCTCATCCATCCCGTCCCGCGACTTCCGCGCCTTTGTCTCGTCGTTCCTTACGACTCATCCAGCTTACTGGTTTCCCTTGATTCGTCGCAACTCTCGCCCATACGGATGGCCACAATCCTCCCGTCGCTGTCGTGAATGCCAGTCCTTATCTGATCCCTCTCACCTCCACCTCGCATTTCTGTATAGGGGGCCGCCGGTGCTGAGCTGCCTGAATTGCCGTGTTCCTCGTCTCCCTATATAGTGGCTCGGTCGTCCGAGATATGCTCCCTTGTTGTCTCAATGGCTACAGGAACCGTCGACCGCTCGCCACCCACTGAGGTGCAGGGTCCATCATCCACCGCTCCCAGGAGCCCCGTCGAAGTCCGATCGGACCCCATCCCCAAGCAAGAGGAGCCCGCGGTAACCTCCCCCCGGCTGACGCCGATGCACCAGCGACGTTTGAGCCCGTTTGTCATCACCGATCGACCGGAGGAGAAGCAGCTGGGCCTGTCCAGTCGCAGTCTGAGCCTGCAAGACTTTCGACTTCTGAAGACCCTCGGCACGGGTGAGTTACCTTGCGCCCCGATGCGCCGGCGGGTCCCGATACTGACGCATGGTTGGCGCCAGGCACGTTTGCTCGCGTTTGGCTGGTCAATTTGAAGAATCCACAGGAGCGTCGGAACCAGGTGTATGCGTTGAAGATATTACGCAAGGCAGATGGTAAAGAAAATTGGTTTCTTCATGCGTTGTCTCGTACTAACCGCTGATTGCCAATAGTGATCAAACTCAAGCAGGTCGAACATGTGCGCAACGAACGCAAGACGCTCGCTGCGGTGTCCGGTTACCCGTTCATCACGGCGTTGATCGCGACCTTTGCCGATGACCAAAGCTTAAACATGCTGGTATGGAGATACTTCTTGTGTGCGACCCCATTCTACGGCTAACTCCGGCTGCAGCTGGAATACTGCCCTGGTGGCGAGATTTTCAGCTATCTACGGCGTGCACGTCGATTCAACGAAAACACCTCCCGGTTCTACGCGGCGGAGATCTGCCTCACCATCGAATACCTCCACGACGTTGAAGGAGTGGTATATCGCGACCTGAAACCGGAGAACATCCTCCTCGACGCCGAAGGCCACATCAAACTGGTGGATTTCGGGTTCGCGAAGCAAATCGGCGACCGCGAAACGTACACCCTCTGCGGTACCCCCGAGTATCTCGCCCCGGAAGTCATCCACAACAGCGGCCACGGCTTAGCGGTAGACTGGTGGGCGCTGGGCATTCTCATTTACGAATTCCTAGTCGGCCAGCCGCCCTTTTGGGACCAGAACCCGATGCGGATCTACGAGCAAATCGTCGAGGGCCACATCCGGTACCCGCAAGGCATGGGGGGAGCCGCCCAGAACATCATCTCCCTGTTGTGCAAGACTAACCCCACCGAACGGCTGGGTTACATCTCAGGCGGCTCAAGTCGCGTCAAGGCGCATCCGTTCTTCGAAGGCATCAACTGGGATGATCTCTTCCACCGCCGCACCAAGGGACCCATCCTCCCACGGGTCGACCACCCCGCCGACACGGGGAACTTTGAAGAATACCCCGACCCCGACGTGCGGAACCAGGCCGTCTACTCCGAGGACCTGAAGAAGAAATACGAAGCCCTGTTCGGCGATTTCTGATACTCCAATGAGCCGGTGTACACCTTCGGAACAATTTACAGGATGAACCCGTCTCGGCGGCAGGCCGCCAGAGGTAATTGATCCATCGCCTGGACACTCCCGTCGCCGATTGGATTGGGGGTCTTAACCCCGGGGCATATCTGACGTGGAATGAGAGAACCATGCAGCTAGCGTTCTACACAACCTCCACGAATTCGTCAACCCGCCCATCGACCAAACTGCCCGACATACGGGCCCGTCCTGATCGTGCCTTGCCTCCATTCTTGCGAACTCCCATGACCCGCGTTTCGTGCTCGCCAGTACTTTGGATACCGATACTATTCCGATACATCCTTTCCACCATTTCTCATCTTTCAACCTTCCAAACCTTTCAACACTTGGACATACTTTCCACCCTCAGGGTGTTACTGATCAACTGCTTACGAACCCGGCTATGTCCCGTTCTGTTAATATGCTTACCCATCTTCTCATTCTTCTTTTTTTCCCTGTACTGAATTGTCTGCGTGAGTGTACAGCTTGGACATTATGTATCACGAGTCTTACCTATATATGATCATGTCTTACGGAATTTACTCTAATGCACATACATAATCAGTGCTTGCTGTCCTTGTTCATCTATCTTCCTACTTTCTGATGCTTTAGGATTATTGAAGCAACTACTACTTCTTCGACTGTCTATCCAAATTGAAATCACATTAAGAACACAGGGTTCTCAGATGGAAGGAAGAAAGAAAGGAAACCTACCAACAACACAGATAATCCCACCCAAGGACAGACATATATACGTATGATCTATGCGGTATAATCCCACCTGTTTATAAGATCATCATCATCATCATTACTTTTCTTTCTCATTTTGTCTCCTGTTTGTTTCCATCTGAGGAGTTTCTGGTGAGTATCTTTTTTTTCTGGTTCACTAGTCATTATAGTAAGAATCAGTGATACTGCGATGATATGATCAGGGGTACTCATGTTGAATTGAATTTCAATCCCTTTACTTTAATAGTTACTACTACTACTACTACTACTACTACTACTACTACTACTACTACTACTACTACTACTACTACTACTATAGTAGTAGTTATTACATACATATCTGGTGAAGTAAATCAGTAGAGATCAAAAGATATATTAGGATTCATCCTTGATTAGATTATATACTGTCCCCGGAGTGATATGACTAGTAGTACAGTCACTAGATAAAAATATAATGATGAGAAAAAAGATCATAAGATAAGAATAACAATCAATCATTGCATACACATAATACACCAAAATTCAAATACTTATTACCATTCCACCTTCTATTCTATCCCATGAATCCAAAATATTATCTAAGATTGACGAATAAATGAATGAAAAGATGAATCATTAAGGAAGTAAGTTATCAATAGCCAACAAGCCATCCAGCTAGCTAGTGAGCTCCCTGTTGCTACCGCTGCTGTGTTGTGCTGTGCTGTGCACACCCACTCCTGGTGGGCTTAGCACGTGTAAATTTTTAAAACAAAGAAGAACTCTGATCGTACAATCATTCTCGTGTCCATGGGGCCAAAAAGCAGAACATGGGCTTGATTCTCAAGCTGATGTGGTTTGGGGAGGGGGGCTTTTTGTCTTTGTTTCTGGCGGAGCTGTTGTTGTGTGCTTGTTTTTTTCGCTTCGGGATGTTGAGAATGAGGTTTAGGTGCATGGGCGGGTTGGTGGTGGAGGATTGTTGTTGTTGTAGTTGTGTAGAGGTGTTGGTTCGGGTTTGGTGGTTGGGGAATTGGATGGATGGATGGGGGAGATGCAGTTATGTTAGAATAGACCTGAGTGTGGGATATCGTCCCTATTACTCTGTTGAGTCCAAAGCCTCTTGCAGTCCATCAAAAGTCGACAGATCTAGCAAGGCTGTCGTGTGAGTCCGTTACTCGCCGGGATCAATCGGGCCCGGTCAATGGAAAGACAGTGCTCTGGAGATGCACTCGAGCATTAGAGCGACGGGTCGGTTTTCCATGTGCCTGTAATAAGCCAGTCAGTCCATGCATCCCAATGACAATGTAGAAGAATCGAGAGAGAAATACCGTCAAAAGAATGCTGCACAAACGCCATCGGATCCTCGATATCCCCCGCTCCCATCTGTCCCACGCCCGGACTAAAGCTCGTGATGGGCAACACCACCACATCACCCACCTTGCGATAGTCCTCGAGGTAGGTGAAATCCTCGTAGGTGATGTTGTCGGACCCCGACTCGATTTCAAAGTACTCGGGGTCGTTGAAGAACCGGAAGACAGCGTCCGTCCACGCAGCGGGCCCGGTAAACTCGACGATGGTCTTGTCCATCTTGCCCTTCTTGAGCACGCCCAGACTCTTCATGCGCAGCGCCTCCTCCGTGATGTAGGCCACGATGTCACGGAGGATGGGATGGCCCGGCTTGGCCTGGATGGTCCACTGGCAGAATTGGATCCGGCGCGAGTACCACTCCTGCCAGTCCGGACGGTCCGGGTCCGCCTCGATGCCGATGACCATGCTGATGGACCGCAGGTCGAGCTCTTCGGGCAGCCAGTCGGCCGCGGGCCGCAGCGCCGTCGTGTCGATATCGCTGTAGATGCCTCCGCGCGCCAGGAGGATCAGATACCGGAAGAAATCGGCCTTGAGGACGGGGAGAGGCAGCGAATCAAAGGCCTCGAAGACCTCGGGCACCGAGCCGTACAGATACTTGATCAGGTAGTGCTGGGTGTCGTCGGGGACCACCTGGTGGACGAAATCAGGGTTCAATTCGGTCCAGCTGGCCTCGGGGTCCCGCAGTTCCTCCCCGAACCACAGCGACGCGGGCGTGTATTTCCATGTTTGCCAGATATACGCGGGGAATTTGCCGTCCAGGTCGTATGGGAAATGGTAGCGGAGGCGTTCGCGCAGAGGGGCGCTCGGTAGCGGAGCGAGGGGTTTCTGCAAGGTATCCTTCTTCTGTTCCTGAGACTGATCCCCCGGTGTATCTCGGCTGTGATCGGAGGCAGCGTCATTGGCTACCTGGACCTGGGCCGACGACGCGACGGAGGAGACAGAATGCGACGACCGTAGATAAAGAACGAAGACGATGAGCACAAGCGCCGCAAAGAGGGCCTTTCGGGGGGTGAGCATTGTTGGAGAAAGAATGCGACGAGAAGGGGAACAGCGAGGAGGATTGATCGATCGACACTTGCGCGGTACGCCCGCGGGAGGATCGTAAGAGGGGCTTCTCCGCAGAATGCGCCGACAATCAGATCACACACAGAACGACTATTTCAGAATCCGTTCCACCTGACGAGGAAATGGCGACCACACATATCTGCCTTGCTGTTTTCTTTCCGTTGTTTTTTTCTCGGAGGTTCCTGTCGAGGTTGATCGGCGAATTGAGGGATAACGATAAGGTTGGACCGCTCAAGTAATCAACCAACCGGTCTGACCTAATGAGAAGGCGAGAGAGTCCTCAAGGCCAAGCTCAACACGGAGAGAGAAGAGAAAAGAAAGGGAAGAATTCCAGCAAGAAGAGAGTCGAGAAGGGCAAAAGCGACGAAGCGATGAGGTGGCCGGAGAACAACAAGAGAAAACAACACGAACGAATTAATTAAAGCCGATCGGAGGTTTTGGATCCACGGCCTGAGGTTTCAACCCACGAGTATAATTCTCGGTCAGATAATGATCACCTCTTTTCCTTCTACACCACTTCAGACAATCAAATTATAAATTATGAAAGAAAAAGGACAAAGAAAAGAAAAGGTCTAATCACTGGAGCATCTCATTAACAGTGAACCGTACCTCTTCGCAGTTCCCAGGATCCCGATCACCCTTTATAACTAACGTCACCAATAAGAATTCCTGTCCACCGTGTCGATCCAATTTACTCCGTCGGACGGAAAGGAAACCTGTAACCCTGGGCGCTGGAACCTGCAACGCTAGAGCGTCGGAGAGTCCACATCGTCTGGGTACTAGACCCCTGGGACAGGGAGATTAGCACTCAACCAAGGGCCGATAGCCTGAACAAGCGAGATAAGAGAGGAGGGGTAGGAATGCACTCCCTCCTTGATCAAACGTGGTATTTTGCTTTTGCCAGTATGTATCTTTTCACCTCTTGGCCCCCCGCAGTCAGTCAGCTCCGTCATACGTTAACTATGTGTCGAACCATCGTGGCGTTGCCGTTTCCGGTCTGTTCGGCCCCTGCAGCGTCGCAGACCCACAATGTCGTTTCTCTGGGATGATTCTAGACGTGGTCTGGAATTTATTGTAAGGTCAGATTCGAGAGGATTGTCTCTTGGTATGCAGGAGGTATCAATGGGTTCGGTTAGTACCGAGTCGATTTTATCTTCTATTCAGAAAGTATCTACAATTGATCCTATCCATACCAGGAAAAGTAAATGCCTACCAAATCAGGCCAACTACGAAACAAGCCATCCCCTCTCAGGAACGGCCACTGTCCCTGGCGATCGACAGCCCGGCTTGGCTTGGCTATGTCCGCCAGAGAGCGGGGGGAGAACCCAGAGAATGTTCATTGGACCAGCCCTAGAAGACGAACATGGGTTGAAACGCCACCCGGGGTTTACAAAGAGCTGGGTAGTGTGACGGTGCGTACACTATAAATAAAGAGACAAAAGGATGGTAAAGGGTCGTGTTATACGACCGCTTCCGGAAACGTTACCCGGCCAGGTTCATGACAGCTGGTTGGATACCCACTGGGCGAACTGGCCTGACTCACGAAAACCGTGAAGAGGAACCTGTCAGTGGCGAGGCCTGAATCTGATGTAACTGAACTAAAGTTGGCTAAACTAATATAGCACAGCTCTGCGGTGGTTGTAGTTGTCTCTTGTCTTCAAAATGCCAGGTTCGATGAGGTCTAGGCCGGTGAGTAGTATCTAGTGTTGCATTGCATCATCCTCACTACAATCTCTATCTTTATCCTTCCTTTCTGTGTCTCTATATATAATATTTATATTCTATCAAATCGATCTATGTATATACCTGCGGGGAAGCCAAATCCACATCCACCGCACATTAAGATCTCTATCAGATGTAGTCCCCTATTTCCTCGAGAGCTCGGCTCGCAACGAGGTTATTATGTATATAGGCTATGCTTCCAGACTCCGCGCATTTTTTCTCCATCCCTTGTATTACCCTGTCCGTCGAATTGCTGCGGAACCGAAAGAAGAAAGAAATAAAGGAGAAGAAAAAGAAAACCAAGAGGAAAGATGCGAAACGGAAAATAGAGACGGAACAAAATCCCTCCAATCAGATACCCAGGCGCGGTATGTGTAGGTAGTCCGACCATATGTAGAGAAAAGGAAAGAGAAAGAAAAATAGAAATAGAAAGTATGAGTTGGGTAATGATAACCACGCTCGCTTCCAGACGCGCCCGCTGAAGAGAAATCCAAATTCACCACTCAAAGGTCAATGGAAACAGAAACAGAAACACAAGAAAAGAGATAAGGATGAGAGGAGAGAATGAAGCTCAATAGTTGAAGTAGTACGGGTTAGTGCATGCACCCATGTCAGAAGCCGGGAGACCAATCACCGGCAGGGAGTGGTGCTGGTGGTGGGGCGGGCCATGGTGGGGTGGATTGTGGGCGTCGCTGTAGTATTTGATGGGGTAACCGTGGGCATCCTCCGAAGGGAACATCGCGCTGGTCGGGGTGCTGAGGGAGGGCAGGGACGGTGCGCAGGGCTCCCAGCCGGCGTGGACGCTGCTGCTGGCGCTGCTGTCTTTGGCGCTGTTCCGGGGAGTGGTGGTGGTGTCGCTTCCAGGGGAGCCACCTGTGGAGGGGAAAACGGAGGTGTGGGATTCCATGTCGGGGACTTCTTTGCGGTATACGGGGTTGAGGTCTCTTGTCAACGACGAACTGGGAGAACGTGTGTGGGAGTCCAGATCGGGGAGATGGACTCGGTAGACGCAAACTGCTGATTGAGCGTCTGTGTCTTGCGTTAGTAGTGTCCTGCCGGTTCTGGGATAATGGGAAGTTGACATACCAACCCGGCCATCCAGATATCGCTCTTCCTCTTCGCGGACGTGGTAAATCTCATCGAGGACCTGCAACCGCTCCGCGGGCAAGATCTGACGCCTGATCGACTGGTCTGCTTCGCGCAGCTTCTCGACGGTAATGTTGTGGCTTCCGCGGAGTTCGCAGAGGATATGAACCAAAAGACGAATTCGTTCTAGGCTATCGCGTCAGCTCAATCGGATCTTCATGCCCCTTCCCCCGCCTAATGTGACACCCACCCGCTTTGAGAAGATGATCGGGTTCGCGGTGCGTTACCCCCGAGGGCCACCAAGCCGGCTTGGTCAGCTCCGGGTCGAACTGCTGCGACGAGCCGGCAATGATCTTGCGTCCGTTGTAGGGAAAGTTGACTTGTTTGCGTGGTTCGACCAACTTGACGTAGGCCTTGGCTAGGATGCGGCAGTTGATCTGTTGCAGGCTCTCAAAGGCCTTTTCGTAGTATCTGCGCAGCATGGTCTGGTTGCGCACGGGCAGCATCGTCTTCTGATGGCAGTTGATGTTCATGGGGACGACGCATTCGTGGGACACGCGCTTTCTCTTGGATTGTTGAACGTCGAGCCTGTTATCCACGGTCAGTTCAGTCAATTGGACGATTGCAGAGGGGATAGGTCGCCGTACATTGAGGATCGCCCACTCCAGTCACTTCCATCTGTAGGGGTCTGTGGGGATAGAGGGCTCTTGGAGCCTGTTTCGTCTGCACATGTCAGTCTTCTGCGCACCCACCTCAACACCAAATCAACAAAACTCACCCGTACCTTTGGATGGTACACCTTGCCCAGACATGGCGACCGCCCGGAGGAAGTTGTCCGTGACATTTGGGGAGAGAATGGTCTGGCAGTTGTTGACGATGGACGGCGAGGCCTCAAATCGCAACTTGCCATCTTCGTCCATGTAGATGAGGGCGAAGTGCATGGAGGTCAATCCGTCCAGCGGAGCATCCATGTTTGATGTTGTGTGTGACTATATCATTAGCGAATGGCCCTTCTACAGATGATAGATAGCTTCTTACCGTGTGGTATGGGTGCATGGAAATAGAAGACAAGCCAATGCGAGGTGGAGGCACTGGCTATTGTGGAACTGACAACCACAATGAAAGGACACCAACTAGCAGGGAGATATGAAGATACAGGGGATGAACAGAGACACTTTTCAATGCATGTATCAACCTCTGTTCAAGATAAGAAAGGTGATGTTCCAAACAGCAAGCAAAGTTGGAGACGATCCCAGATGTATATAGGTAGGGTGACGATTATGTATAAAAGGCGAGACCATCTATTTGTCACAAGCAAAGGCTAAAGAACAAAGAAAAGAAACTTTTATAGTTCGAATAAGCTCATAGGACAATGCCTTTGTGCGTCCGATGAGTCTTATATCAGAATCTGGAAGCTCGTCGGATCACCGTCCCCCCTTCCCCCCGGGAAGGGAACGGGGAGGGAAATACGGACTGGACAAGGAAAGCGTAAACGAGCAACAAAAAAGAAACGAGGTCTAAAAAAAGACGATTGGAGGGGGGAGTATAGACAACCTAGAGTCCAACTAATGTGCGTGGCTCTATGTGGCACTGCAGGCACTGGGTCCCCCATTCCCGCTCCCCGCTGCATTGGGCGTCCGAACTAATGGCCCTGTTGCAGCAGCCCATTTTCTCCTCAGTGATGATCATCTCGGGTAGAAGACTATTCGAGGGCGAAGTGCTCTCTTGTCTCTTCTCAAAGCTGTGGTGGTAATTGTAATTACCAACGCGCAATAGTCATTTTCTCCCCCCGAGCGGCCCAGATCGGGTGAGGTTCAAAACGATCTAGTTGCTAGAGTGGACTCTTTCTTCATCTGCTCCACTGAGACGTATCACCGGAAACCCAACAGGAAGGAAGATCGACTACATATTGTTTCGAGAACTATTCGATGGGATTTTCCAACCCACTACGTCGGTGACAGAAAGCTAACCAGCCGGCACGATCGCTCGAGATGGGGCGACGCAGCGAGCCACCCAAGGTACTGGTTCTTTTGACCACTCCATAAGGTCTCCACTGAATGGAGTTGTCCGATGATTTGAGTTCGATGATGCACTATTGTAATGACTGTCTCCTTTTCTTCAATTGCTTTCTCCTGTCACTTCAATGACCTCCTTGCCGGATGCAGCGGCTGTCAGGCGCTGATAGACGTACGGAAGAGCAGGAGTTCCTCCTGGCGGCCAGTGGTGGCGGGGGGGGTCGGTGGCCAAATGACATCTGTGGAGTCAGGACCATCATAAGCAATATCGATCCTACATCTGCGGCTTTACATCTGATATACATGGGCCTAGCCAACCGGATGCAAACAAGCGGCCAAGGCCTCGTAAACAGGCCAGTGATATTGAATAATGCCACTGTTGATATGGTCCCACTTTTGACCCCACCAGTAGTGCAAGACCCAGATAAGTATGGTAGTTTGTTTGGCATCAAATGACGTGGGTAAAACCGCTTTCCCTTGTTCTTGTGCCAGCGCATGCATCGAAGAAGGCCTGGGGCCCCGAGTTAGTGGTGAAACGATTTGGTTTCAGCGCCCTAGAGTCAGCATCAAGAGCCCATTGTCAATGTCGGAAATAATGTGCGTGAAAGAAGACCGGATGTGATACGACATAGGGCATGAGATGAAAAGAACGTCTCCCGCTGTCGCTACCCGCGCTAGTTGTTGACTCGACAGATTGGAAGGAGAAAAACTAATCAATAATATAAGTTATAGGTTTAGTGCTGACCTGATTCATTGAGAAAAAGCAAAAAGAAAAAGGGGAAAATTCAGTGGAAAAACAAAAACAAAAATAAATACATATAATGGGTAAAAAAGGTGGACGACGAAATCCGCCAAGTGTGGCATTGTCAGACCCTCCATATTAGGAAGATGTTAATTCAATGTGGGTGTAGAGGGTGATTATTTTATTCTTTTTTTATATTTATTTTTTATAGGCGATTCCAATCAATCAAGGAAATCACTGCCGTAGGCGTTGCTGCCAGCATGATGCATCACGGCCTAGAAAGACGACCATCCCATGCACACCATGTGTTAGTGTGGTACTGAGCCGGGATCTCTGCAGATCGGCGGCGAATGACAGTCAGCTGGCCACACAGAATGACTGCATTGCAACGCTCCCTGGTGTTAGGGGAGTGTTTCAAAGTTCCTGGGCAGACACCATTGGGCATGGACGTTGATTTCTGGAAATGCGCTTAGGGCGTCGTTCCGACATGACCGCAAATTTCTTATTCGCAGTCTGGCATCCCCCTCAGAATCTCAGGCCCTCTAACTCGCGGTTACCTCGCTCGCTGTAAAAAGGCCCATCCGGACGTACAACAACGGATGATTCCCAAGGCCTATTTTTCTTTCTTCCTACCGATTAGGGCGAGTGGGTAGGTGTCTGATGTGTCAGAGCATAGGAAGGAAAATATCTGACTTGTCATCGTGGCGGAACTTCGTACATTGCGGCGGGTCGGAGACAGGTTCCGGTCGGTAGTTTGATGCGATCGAACCTACCCATATGAGTAGGATCGATGTCAGGGCTTCAGGCATATGTACTGTGCATGCACAAATGTACCATCGAGACAAAACCACCCAACACTACTATAGTCCTGTGGGATGGCGGCAAAATTGTGCGGTACCCAGATTGGTAGGAGAAAAACAGTACTAATTCAAAATCATATTGTCAGCAGGAACACAACTGACTTACGGGGTAGGGTTGGTCGAGTTTCCGGGGCAGCGGCTCTGTACTCCAGACTATTGATTGCCGCGGCAGCAGTCGATCACCCGGTGCTTGCGAGTCCTGTCGGCATCCCCGTGTGGATCAGTAATGAGGGTTCCGGTACGTACTCCGTACCTGGTTGAAGATATCGAAGTCCATCGCAGTCGACACCCCTATCTCATAGACTTGGTGGTACAAAAACCACAGTTCTCGGGGTTAAAATGGTCAGAAGGTGGAAACTGTTACCACGTCAAAACCTACACGCGAGCTTTTCCAGATGCCATAATCCCCCCTGTACGACCTCGGGGCATTCATCGCAGGAGGCTTCGCCAGCTGCGTTTTCGATAGTTCCTGCAGTAAGGGGTGTATCGGCGCCATGGACATGGATCTGGGGTGTAGATAAGCCCCATCTGGTGTGGGTCCTCCTGTACACTCTGCTATCTAGTAGGTTTGATGGAAGCCTTGTAGGGTCCTCTGAGGGACGGTTCCAACACAGTGGCTGGATGACACCGTCCAAATATAGTAGTAGGATTTTGTTATTTCTTTCCGATTTATGTGGCGGACAGGACACGGCCCGGGGCTGCGGCTCTCTGATAGAACATTAAATATATTAGTGAAAGTGCATATCATCATTGGCAATTATGAAATCCTTCGGGAAGATCTCCCGACTACTGACTGTTCCGTACGTACGGAGTAGTATTCCGTCGACTTGAGATCATTGTGGCTAGCTGGACCTATATCAGGATAGGTGTGATCGACGATGATGCCGTCAAATGATCGCTGGGATGCTGGGATCATGTCTCCGGCTCATGGGGGACAAGGTGATAGATCACTTGGTGCCTAGGTGAGGATACATACCGGAGCCGATCGTCAATACGGATCGCCCCATACTGTTCAACGTACTCTGTTGAGGACAGTTTCAAGTGACAATTTCTCGACCGCTACCGCCACACGCCCCGCGGGTGTTCTGGATGAGCCTTGATCACCCGTTGAGTGCCTCGCAGAGTCTTCGCATCATCGAGGCGGTTGGCTATTTCCTTAGGGCATATCTTCCGTTGTGAATCGGATTCTCATTCGCAGTCGATTACCTGCAATCTTTCATCCAGTTCGAATGAAACCCTTTGCCGGGACCTTTTTCAATAAAAAAGATTAGCACATCGGTTGAAGCATCTGCTCTCCATCGCTGTCATGGATGTGCTGAGTTTGACATGATTGACCGTCTTCGCTGAAACAATTGATATTCTGTTCATCTCGCTCACTAGAGTCAAACCTCTTGCGTCAACCAATTTCATCTATGCCTGCGTGCATCTGTGTACAGTATTATTTGGGACATACGACACAAACTCGTCGGGAGGGGATCAAAGATCTCCTTCCGCTCGTCCTTTGAAAACCACGAGTAGTCACAGAGTCAAGTATCTTTGACCGATCCCTGATTTGTTTGATGGTTGGCATCCCCGACAGCCATCGATCGAGGTCCTCCACATACCCCAGAATCCAATATCAAGATCTGTCAGTTCTTATGCTCCACGTACAATATTCGTCGAAAGGAGTTACATTCCAACGTCTTCCACCTGCCTCCAAAAGCTGTTAGATGTAGTACGTTGTATTGACAAGATGCTCAAGGTATATGAGTGGCGCGTTCTGACGCAAAAGAAAGTTGCATGTTGTTGTAGAAGCGTAGAAGCGCCGTCAGCCAGGCTTGCCGAGGCTAAGATAACGCGGGCTTCGAGAACATTGACTAATCAGGATGATAAGGATCTCTGTCAATACTGAGAATTGTCTTGTTGTATATCGTCGTTTGTATGTGCTTATGATCAAACATTCTGCCGAGTCAGGTCCTTCATTAGATGTACGCCTTTACTAGAACATGAAATAACTTGTAGGAAGAGGGATCACGGGGCTATATATTCCAGAAACTATTCGGTGGTGACAATAAATATGAGTCTCCATATCAACTGCCATAACCTTTTGACTTGAACATTCAAATGAATTTTTGAGGATTACTATAATCGAAGTCTGACTTCACCTTACAATGCGTGAGAAAACTTTCAAGCCAACCGGTTATGTAGAGGTATACATAGATAGCAATGAACGGTTTCTTTTTCTCTGCAGCCTGTCACATGATCTATATCAACCAAGTGCTGTGCTGGAGACTTTTCCTCTGGGAAATTTAGCCCTAGGCTTGATTTCAAGACTCTATCTGATCATACTAGACCCCGTCCAGACTGTAGAATAGTCTGGTTATAATATGCAATAAATATCATGGGTGAGCGTAGTTATACCATGTTGAGTGCACCGAGTATATACTCGGCACTAAGTGGTGGCCAATCTCCAAGGCTCCCAGGTTTCCCGCCCCGATCAGCAGCAAATCTCTTTCCCATCGACCCAACTCTCTTGATTGTCTATCTTCCTTTATCCCCCCTTCTCTCTCTTCTACAACCAATCAATCATGCTTGATCGATCCATCTGTGACTCTTGACTCCATTTTCTATCCGTTCCAGAAAAATCCCCCCCAGTCTAACCGTCCAAATCCCCATCGACCCCGTCCGTCCGTCCGTGCTGCGATCGCGATTCAAGCTAGAGAATCTCTCATTGTTCCCCGTTCTATCCACAATACGGTCATTTGGGTTGGAAATTCATTATCCTGTCGGTATATTCCTTGCCTCTTGGCATGCTCTTCGAATCGCCGTCTATATCCTGGATCGTCTATTGATTCGACATTATTCTCGTTCTGGACTGGATTATCGGGCCAACTTCCTCCATCCGCTCATTGGCTGCACCTCGTCAATCACCTCCTAACTCATCCCTCACTACCCAGGTGATTACCGCACCGGCCCCAGGAAGAATAATGGATCCCAACGCGCCTCAGGGTTTCCCAATGCAGGCGGGTTATCCTGTTCCTGTCTCCCAGAGTCCACCGGGCCAACAATTTCCTTACTATCCGAATCCCATCCCCTCCTATCCTCCACAAAAACCTCCCACTCCCTCTCATCCTCAGCAACAACATCCTTTCGGTGCTATGCCTATGCAACCTGGTGGACACATGATGCCCACAGGCTTCCCCCAACAACCTTCTGGTATGTTTGTCTCTTTCTTTTCTCTCTTCCCGGTGTCTTTCATCTTCCCTTTGGAATGCTCGACTTTGGCCTTGATCGACTAATGCCAGGGATGTGTTCTTCGGTTTAGCAGCACCGCACCCAAACTTCCCAACTCAATTTGCCCACTCAGCAGTGCCGACCACCATGGCTCAGTTCCTTCCACCCCAAGCCACCTCATCTGCCGCCTACCCCCCAAACACAGCAGCCGCCGCGCCGCAGAATATGGCTTCCATGCCCGCCAACAACATGGGTCCCGGGCAACCGCAGAAACCGGCCTCGTCGGCCACCGCCTCGCCGGCACCTCCTCAACCCTCGGCGCAAGCACCCTCGACGGCCGCGCGCGACAAGGCGCGGGTCGCTACACTTTTGGATATCAACTCGATGTTATTACAAGAGGTGCTCAACCTCCAGAGTGCGGGGAAAGCTGGGGTTCCGCAACCTGCTCAGCAAGGGTCGCAGGAGGGTCATCCGTCGCCGGCGGCCGATCAGGCGGGTGACGTCGCCAAGGGGCAGGGCCAGAAGCCCAGCCAGGAATACATCGACTGCATGCGGCGTTTGCAGTACAACCTGGCGTACCTTGCGACCTTTGCCGACCGTTCCAAGAAAACCGGCAGCGCGCCCCCATCTGCGCCCGCTATCATGTCCCCGCCACCGCATCTGACCTCGATGAATGAGATTTATCAGCGGCTGGCGGAGCTCTTTCCTCGTGCAGCCCCGGGCGCCAGTGGTGCTTCTCAGCCGAGCCCCCAGGCGGGTCAGGGGAATGGTAGGCCCAGTCCTTCCCCCGCAACCGATCCTGCTGCCTGAGCACTACCTGACCGCGGGTATCATGATACTACCTTTCTCTCTCTCTTTCTTTCTCTTTTACATTGAAATGCTGCAGTTCAGATAGAATCTACCCGACTGTGAGGTCTACTGTATAGCTAGACGAAGATCGATCTGAGAATCCCCCCCAGATAAACACATCGGGCCGCAGCGCAGCAGACTCCCCTTATTTTTAACACCAAGTTATACAGAATTGGTGACAGAGTTGGCCACTAACTAGTCAACCTAGTCCCGGCTCTATGAGCTAAACAGTCTGATCGACCTGGGGTCTCTGAATATTCTGTCTGGCCTTCCCGACCCGGATACGGTAAATCGAGGAGGGATCGCGCACGGGGTCTCGTCGGGTCTTGTCCCGGCATGAAAAGATGCGAGTTGACCGGCGGCGTCGTCGTGGGGAGCAAATATCATTAAAATCAAATGCGGGGATGGTGGGGATTGTACAGTAGACGTTGATTAGATATTTTGGCAACTCAAGCATCAAAGTTCCCCTGTGATTAATATGCCCCCAGTATGGATCGCCGGTGTGGTTCTTGTGACGCGCGCAGCAGACCCCCTCTTACCCCCGCATACAAACAAGCCGTATCACTCTGTGTAGCTTTCTCGCTCAAAGACATCCGTTTAGCCGAATGCCTTTCAAAACAAAAATCAGTTCCCCAACATATGTCGTAGGCTCTTAGAAAACATCCCATGGGATGGTCAGAAGATGCGCTGACCCCCAGCTGATGACTTGCGATATGCGATCTGCCGAGCGGAAAGAGGGCGATGGACCAATAAAAGGCTGCCATTTCCCTCTCCGCCCTTTCAACTCTCGCTCGTTCCGCCTCGTCCTCGATCGCAGCCTGAGGAAGCTGTTTGTCTCTTGGTTTTCTTTTTCACATCCTGGTCACCCTCATTTTCCTATCCATTCACCTGTCTTTCTTCTTCACTCCCTCCACTCACCCCCACCTCACCTTCTGCAACCCTCAGTTCTTGGGGGTCTTGTGAATGTCTTGTGCTTGGCTCCTTGCCTGCAGAAGGAGCTTGTCTGTCGCTACTACAGTTACCTCTAGTCATACTAGCGCGAGCTCAGTTGCTGCCGCGCCATCAGCGCCTTATATCACTTCCCCAACCGCCCCCTTTGATTCTTCTAGACTTTCGTTGAACTCTTCCTGGTCGCCTGTCTATTCGTATCTCTCGTCACGGTCGCCCGCTCGTCTTTCTCGTCCTCAATCCCTCGATTGGCGCCGAATCATCTCTCGCCGACCCCACGCCGTCGCGCCTACCACGAGGCTCCCCCATCAAACGTCGGCGCGGGCATTGTGTTCCTTTGCTCACTCTCCCCGGAGACCCCGTACCTGTTCGGTTATCAGGAGAATGGATATGAATGGCGACGCGAGTGCGAAACGCAAGCGCAGCTCCATTGGTCCCGCCGCGGACCGCGCGCCCAAGCAGCTGAAACCCGAGGGTTCATCCTTGACCCCCGGTGACACCACCCCGGCCAATGGGACCGTGTACGATATTGAAGATGAAGAGGACCCCGGTCGGTTGTCGGCTATCGGACCCGCGCAAGCGGATTCGCCGGAATGGCAAGCCACGATCGAGCAGGTTGTGAAGAGCGTGGTGTCGATCCATTTCTGTCAGACTTGCTCGTTCGATACCGATCTGTCGATGAGTAGCCAAGCCACGGGCTTTGTGGTCGATGCGGAGCGTGGGTATATCTTGACCAATCGGCACGTTGTGTGTCCTGGTCCGTTCTGGGGCTACTGCATCTTTGATAACCATGAGGAGGTAAGTACGCGGGGTTGTGGACGCTAGATATGTCAAACGCTAACAGGTTGGTGCTTCTTCAGTGCGATGTCCGTCCGGTTTATCGCGATCCCGTCCACGACTTCGGTATCCTGAAATTCGACCCGAAAGCGATTCGGTATATGAAGCTGGCAGAGTTGAAGCTACAGCCGGATGGGGCGCGCGTGGGTTCGGAGATCCGCGTCGTTGGTAACGATGCAGGAGAGAAACTGAGTATCCTGTCTGGTGTCATCAGTCGGCTGGACCGCAACGCGCCGGAATATGGTGAAGGATACAGCGATTTCAATACCAACTACATCCAGGCTGCTGCCGCAGCCAGCGGTGGTAGTTCGGGAAGTCCGGTGGTGAACATTGCAGGAAACGCGATCGCCCTGCAGGCCGGCGGTCGTGCAGACGGCGCCGCCACGGATTACTTCCTGCCGTTAGATCGGCCCCGCCGGGCGCTGGAATGCATCCGCCGGGGAGAGCCGGTCACGCGCGGAACCATCCAGACACAGTGGATTCTCAAGCCCTTTGATGAGTGCCGGCGATTGGGTCTGACCCCCGAGTGGGAGGCCACCGTCCGCAAGGCGGCGCCCGCGGAGACCAGCATGCTCGTAGCCGAGATCATTCTCCCCGAAGGCCCGGCCGACGGGCAGCTTGAGGAGGGAGATGTGCTGCTGCAAGTCAATGGGGAGCTCCTCACCCAGTTCATCCGACTCGATGACATCCTGGATAGCAGTGTGGGGAAGCCCGTCCGCCTGCTCGTTCAGAGAGGGGGTCAGAATGTGGAGCTCGAATGCCAGGTGGGCGATCTCCACGCGATCACGCCGGATCGGTTCGTCTCGGTGGCCGGCGGCACATTCCACAACCTGTCCTATCAGCAAGCGCGACTCTATGCGATCGCCACCCGCGGCGTCTATGTCTGTGAGGCGGCGGGTTCCTTCAAGCTGGAAAACACGCTCTCCGGATGGATTATCGATGCCGTGGACAAGCGACCGACGCGCAACCTGGACGAGTTCGTGGAGGTGATGAAAACCATCCCGGATCGTTCGCGAGTGGTCATCTCGTATCGACACATCCGCGATCTGCACACCCGCGGCACCAGCATTGTCTACATCGACCGTCACTGGCACCCCAAGATGCGACTGGCCGTCCGCAACGATACCTCCGGTCTCTGGGACTTTTCTGATCTGTCCGACCCCATCCCGGCGCTCCCGCCTGTTCCGCGCAAGGCGGACTTCATCCAGCTCGACGGCGTGAAGCATTCGGCTGCGGCCGAAATTGTGCGCAGCTTTGTGCGCGTGTCGTGCACCATGCCCTTGAAGTTGGACGGGTACCCGCAGGCCAAGAAGACCGGGTTTGGCCTTGTGATTGATGCGGAGAAGGGTCTGGTGGTCGTCTCGCGGGCGATTGTCCCCTACGACCTGTGTGACATCAACATCACCGTGGCGGATTCCGTCATCGTTAGCGCCAAGGTGGTGTTCCTGCACCCGCTTCAAAATTACAGCATTGTCCAGTACGATCCCAGTCTGGTCCAGGCGCCGGTGCAAAGCGCCCGGCTCAGCACGGAATACATCAAGCAGGGAGAAGACACTATCTTCGTTGGTTTCAACCAAAACCTCCGCATCGTGGTGGCCAAGACGGCGGTGACGGATATCACGACTGTCTCTATCCCGGCCAACGCATCGGCGCCCCGCTACCGCGCGATCAATCTCGACGCTATCACGGTCGATACCGGTCTCAGCGGACAATGCTCCAACGGTGTCTTACTCGGCGAGGACGGGGTGGTCCAAGCCCTGTGGTTGAATTACTTGGGAGAGCGCACGCCCAGCTCTCACAAGGATGTGGAGTACCACCTAGGCTTCGCTACACCGTCCCTACTGCCCCTCACGTCGAAGATTCAAAACGGCACTATCCCACAACTGCGCATCCTGAACATGGAAAGCTACGTCGTCCAGATGAGCCAGGCTCGCATCATGGGCGTGTCAGAAGAGTGGATCCAGCGAGTGACAGAGTCTAACCCCTCGCGGCACCAGCTCTTCATGGTCCGCAAGGTCGACTGCCCGCCCCCTGGTTTTGCCTCGGCGGCAGACTCACTGCAGGAGGGCGACGTCATCCTGACGCTGGACGGCCAGCTCATCACGCGCGTGTCGGAGCTGGACATCATGTACGATAAGGAGTCCCTCGAAGCCCTGATTGTGCGAAACGGTCAGGAGATGCGTCTGCAGGTGCCCACCGTCCCCACTCAGGATCTGGAAACCGACCGTGCGGTCGTCTTCTGTGGCGCCGTCTTGCAGAAGCCTCACCATGCTGTCCGACAGCAGATTTCGAAACTGCATAGCGAGGTGTATGTCAGTGCACGGGTATGTTATTTCCTCCCCTCATTCTCCTTCGTATCATCGAAGCGATGGCTAACTCCTCTCAGAGCCGCGGTTCCCCCTCATATCAATACGGCCTCTCCCCAACCAACTTCATCACAGCCGTCAACGGCGTCCCAACACCAAACCTCGACCTCTTCGTGCAAGAGGTCAGCAAAATTCCCGACAACACCTATTTCCGCATTCGCGCCGTGACATTCGACAACGTACCCTGGGTCGTAACCATGAAAAAGAACGATCATTACGTATGTCCCTCCTCATATATTTCCCGCATATATCACAATCTTGAACATCCACTAACCTAATCCAACTCGAAATAGTTCCCCATGTCCGAATACCTCAAGGACGCATCCCACCCGTCAGGATGGAAGACCATCTCGCACGACAAGAGCAAGTACAAGGATGGTATCGAGCCCGATGTGGCCAACCTTAACCCCGATGCCATGGATGAGGGGTTTGAAGAGGGTGCGAGTGATGTTGAGCCGGATGATTGCTAGATCGACCGTTGTATAAGTGGTTTATCTATCTCTCTTCTATTCTTTTTTCATTCTTTTTTCTTTCAATAAGAAACATGTATGTATACAAAGTTTGAATCATGCACTGGTGGTGGTTGGTTGGTGTACATGCGGTGGATGGACAGGTTGGACTGCTGTACCTAGATTTACGCCTGGAGAGAGAGATAATACAACTACTTACTACTTTCCAAGATTATGCTGGTAATAGAGCAGAGAGACAGAGCCTCGTGTATCTGCACAGCCGCACCATGTGACGAGCAGACCGACTGTTCTTCAGTCTCGTTCCTTCACTTATCTTCCTACTCAACCCCACGCAACATGTAACAATCTATCTCAGTCTTTGAACATACCTCGATTGATTGATTATCTTGTGGAATTTTAGAGAACCATTAGGGGGTGTTTTTCCTTGCTCAAACATGGAAGACTCTCCACCATCGACAAAACCTGCGTTCCCCTCAAGACCCAGAGCATATGCCGCCACTTCAGCTCTAGCTCCGCGTTCCGATATAGTTGCGGGGGGAGGACCCCCAGGCTCGGAGTTTTCCCCCTTTCGACCGTCGGCACCTGCCTCCTCTCCAAGTCAGAATAGCAGTACCAACAGCAACGATGGAATTTACGCAGTCGCTCAAAGCTCAGGGGAGGGTCCTTCGCGATTGAAAGATGTTACCGAAACGTCCAAATTCGGTTTTAGTTCACATCGGTCGTCCTTGAGTGCCCTTTATGATCCCAACAAAGACGATGGCATCTCCCCTGAAAAAAGAAAAAGAGGCTATCCTTTCTCGAAAGAGTACCTAGAGTGCAGGGCACAACTGCAGCAGGATACAGGCAAGGATGGGAAACTAATCTGGTCGGATGAGGTTGAGGATGCACTTCACAAAGGTGGGAAAGCTACATGGACTGCCACGCTCAAACGCTGATGTCTACCAGCAATTCAGCGATACGCTCCATCGCACGAGCACGATGAGCTCACTGCAAATTACATCTATGAGGCTGTTCGACAACAGAAGACGGCGAAGGGGGTCTTGGCCTATCTGAAAAATTTGGATTCAATCTTGAAGGGCGATCCCGACTGTAAGATGCGCTTTGTTTCAGTAGCTGTTTCTCCTTATCAGTGCTGCTATTGATGAAAGTCAACGTATCGACTGATTGTTATCTCCAGGTAAAAACCTTATGCGAGAGCCTCCAGCAGACCGGCCAAACAGACATATCACTTATGTACATGACTCATCTACTATAGACGATGATGAATCTTGGGTCCCGGTGGACAGGTTGGAACGGTTATGCTCTAACATGGTAAAGTGCCTCAATTTTGAGATGATGGTGATAGCTCCTCATCGGCGCTCTCGCATCATTGGAACTCATACCATCACTCGGACGCTACGCCACCAAACCCACCAGTTACCATCCCTCAAATCCTTGGGCTACGCGCAGAGGTGGCGGCCATTTGTTCCATATCTCAAATCAGCACTGAAAAATGCGGGAAACGATTTGACCCCTGAAGTACTTCTAATCGAGTCTGATCTGGCGTTGACGAGTGTTCTGTCTCCTTCCATATCAAGCTATAACACTGAGCTAAAGTTGAACCTTAATTTCCCTGTTGCTGGAGAAGGTTTAACTTGTCGCACGATTTTCTATCACCATGGACAAAAAGTATTGGAGACCAAGCATAGCCTACCGCAGCAACTATCCACGGAAGTGAAGCTGCCATTTGAATCGACATGGTGGGCCAAGTACATTGCAAGTGTCGCAAGAAGATATCGCAGTTTTTATCTGTACGGGGCTCAGCATGCCCTCAGTGAAAGATATTTTAACAATCTGTCGGTCGTGCAAGAAATTTGGCCTACTCCCGATTCTCGCCGGTATACAAGCAGTAGCTCTGTGGGTGACGCACCCAGCAACGGTGTAACTGCAATTTTACTCCGGAAATTTAGACAGATCCAATCTGAGGAGCCCGGAACTACAACATGGCGGAAAGTGTACTGTCTCTCAGACGGTCCCAAACTTAAAGTATCAGAGAGTTTTCTCTCAGACCAAAGTCATAAAACCTCTGATGATTGTCCAATGCCAATACCCATACATGGTCCTGGTTGGCAAGAAAAAAGCATTCCTTTCAGTCAATATAGCTTCGAAGGTCGAGGACTATCACCCAGCGGATCCAGAAGCGACTTGACACACGTGCCTGGCCTAGGTCCGACCAACGAGAGGAACACCTTGCGGTCACCAGCTTCATATGAAGCAGTTACTCATTCTGGGTATGCCTCGACGGTCGCCCATCCAACGAACTTCCAGTCAAAATATCACCCAGAATCAAAAGGTTCCTCGCATGGACAAAGCTCCACCGGTTTGGTAGACGCACCAGCTCTCGCTCTATTAGATGGTACAATATTCCCGTGCAATATGGACGAGGGAGACGACGTTGAAAGCATATACTCCGATACTTCCAGCGCCTCGAATATGACAAAAGGCTGTATTGACGAGCTCGCGAATGACCTCGTCCATGTCGTCGAACCATACAAAGAAAACGACGATGTGCTTCGGCATGTTTTTGAGGCTCTTCCCGAGCTTTTAAGGGCATTTGCTTTAACCCTAGGTCACTCATCGTCTGGTCGAATGCAGAGGGAAACGATGGTGTTTATCCATAGACATCGAATGTAAGTTAACTCAAGATATTGGCTGCTTTTATATAAGAATCCGCTCACGATTTTTGCTATCAGAAAAATAGCTACCATGATCAAACATCGAATCTCTGAGATGGACGCAGATACCAGGGAGCATCAAGCACAGGATAACATGACATTGGACGATAAAATGAACTTCTGGCAGCAAAAAGACGAGCCCTTTGAGCATCTGCTTTCCCCTGATCCACATGACGAAACCGATGAACAAATTAACGATGATATAGCATCGACTATCCAAGAAGAAGAGAATAATCTGCCTGAACTTACAGCCTATCGCAATATTATTCACAACAGCCCTATGTATACCTGTCTCCTGGATAACATCCGACGCGAGTGTACTCTTGCCCCCGCCAAACCGGACATCATCGGTCAAATCCGGAGATCAATCCTGAGCTCTCTACCAACATCGCCTCGAATCAGTAGACAAAGGCCAGCAGAGATATTCGATGTTAGTTTCAAAATTTGTTGGGATCCTAGAAGCTTCCTCATGGAACAGGAGTACATGGAAGGCCCAGAGGAGGCGCTTGAAAAAGTCATCACTTTAACAGGCTCCACCAAGTCTGTACAAGCATTGACATGCGGCGATTACATGCGACAGACCTGGCCGTCAACAGGTAAGGATGTCCTAAGACTATTGAAGGTCTTGGTATCAGGAGAGACACGAGGATCTAGTAAGTTCTATGACCTTGCAATCATTTCAATGCTTATTTTTTTTAAATAGCTGCACTGCCTGGTGACACTCGGCTTTGCTTTTCACGCCATCCATCAAGAGACCGAAATACGGCTTTCGATATCTGGGTAGATGTTCGAGGCATCGCTCCTGTCATTGCGGAGATCGGGGAACAACTAGCATGGCTAGCATCTGCCTTACGCTCCTCCCAGTCTCGAGGTTCAATAGCCTACAGCAGGCCATTTATTGGCAACATGCAGCTCGGCCATGTGACATACGAAACTACGCCCAGGGTAGCATATACTTGTGAAATTAGTGTCGAGGTACGCGAGGGATTAGTCGGTACTGAATCCGTGAATGGGGAATGCTGGCTCAATCTATTTGCAATGCCACTTGTTGTAGAAGGCTTTCCCGTACGACGAAGGACGGAGCAAGATTTTGAAGGCCTCGAGATCCCATTTACCATGATGGCCGCGCTGGCAGGAGCCCGTATGGTTAACAGCTTTGGAGAGAAGACGGTACTGAAGGGCTTCTCGACTATGCTGATTCCTACGAAGCGCAGTCTCGATACAGTCACTTGGCACCTTGTGTCTGATAAGGAAGAAAATCGCATATCATATTGCGAGACCGAGCGCTTTGCAAGGCTTGATATTACGTTCCAACAACTGGAAGCATCACGGCATATCGTGGGTTGGTGCCCTGAAATTCTTTTCTACGCAGGTATTATCAATCTCTCTGGCCGTTGCCATGAGATTAAAAACCAATTGTGATTTGTTTGTCTAGGAGAACCCGATGCAAACTACGGCATCAAGAACTCGGGACTCCCGCGTCCCTCAGAATCCAGCAGCATCCTGAACAGTGCGTCGTTGTCTGTCGGACACACGGTTACTGGCGGTGTTGCCTTTAACATGGGCCGCAAAGACATTCGGATGCGCCGAAACCCCTACGTAAAGAAGATCAAATGGATTTCGCAGCGGTACGTGACATTCTGGGATATAGGAGAGGAGCGAGGTTGGCTCGTCAACGGAGCCAGCGCCCTGCTGCATCTTGTCCGCGCATCCATCGTCCAGGACCAGCATGATAGCAGATTCAGCTCGCTGTGTCTGTTTGACGATGACGAGTTTCGAGAAGCCTCGCAGGCATCTCAGCCAGACTCTGCTCTAGAGGTTCTTTTAAATCCGACCAATTTCAAGGTGAAAGTGTATTCTGAAGATGACGGGCACATATGCTTCAAGGACCGCGTTGAGGACTTTTATGATGTTTTGGAGCGAATGATAGATTACCAAACGAAAGCCATCGGTATCAATGGAAAGGCCTGTCAGCAACCGAGATCTTTTCTGGATGGTTGGGACTTTACCGATATCGTGATGGAACGCGACCCTATCTATCCGCGACAAACAATTCTGAGCCATGATGGCCGGTCGTGGGTAGATCTAACGCGTACTATCCATGCAGTAACATTATTTGGCAGAGGGTTTGGCGAGGTTGTCCGTCCGACGCACACTGATTGTCCGCTCTGGGCGACGCTTCCACATGGAATGTCGTATCTCGTCGCCTGCGTTGCTGATTTGAAGACCATAATGGAAGCGTATGGGGATCCGTATTCAACGCCGACGAGGCTCACCCATGAGATCATCTGCTGCGCCGATGATAAATTGAGCCAATGTCTATGCCGGGGTGATGCAGACGAACACTTGGATATTACCCAAGTGCTCCTTCCGTCAAGCATGCGCCACGAACTTTCTTCAAAAAGCCCCATGTGTTTGAAAGGAAACGGTGCCGTTGTATTCGGCTATAATAGCAAAAATACATGGTTCTGGGGGGATGCGGGACACCCATCGAGAGCTTCGAATAAAGACAAGAGGTCGCTTCCGTCGCTTCTGCGAATGGAATTGAACGAATCTACTTCGAGTGACAGCGGGATCGGAAGGAGTATTCATTCATCAACCCCGGGACAAACCGATAATATGGGGACACCAGACCCCAGTCAGTCAGTTGAAGAATATTACGACTGCGACGAAGCTCGGGAAACCGAATATCGCCGACATGCTTCTGAAAATCGAGTCTCCTCCCAAAGCACGCCGCTCTCAACGAGAGACTTTCAAGTGGCTATTGTGTGTGCTCTTTCTATTGAGCTGATGGCTGTGCGCGCGCTGTTCGACAGTACATACGAGAAGCTCCCCATTGCCGATGCGGACCCGAACTACTACGCACTGGGTTCCATGGCAGGGCATAATATCACCGCAGTCTGCCTCCCAGTCGGCACATATGGCACAAACCCAGCTGCAAACGTCACATCGAATATGCGACGGAGTTTCCCGGCTCTGCAATTCTGCCTCCTGGTTGGTATTGGGGCTGGTGTGCCCTCCCGGGAAAATGATATACGTCTAGGCGACATCGTGGTCAGCACGCCCAGCGGAAGGTATTCGGGTGTCTTACCGTACGACATGCTGAAAACCTTGGAGTGTGGTGTGTCCCAACTCAACGGGTATCTGTGTCCTCCTCCAGAAACTCTGAGAGGCGCAATCAATGAGCTTGAGTCCGACCCAACACAGTCTCCCACTCCGCTAGCCGTACACCTCCACCAAATCACCCAGCTCAAAGGCCAATACAGATGTCCCGGAGTCACACGATCGCCTATTCATGTCCCACTACGCCCACGTGAGCAGCCATAACAACTGTGATCAGTGCAATCCGGCATACGAGATCCGGAGGCCCCCTCGACTCTCCACACATCCCAAGATCCACTACGGACTGATAGCATCCGGTAACCAGGTAATGAGATCGGCCGAGACGCGAGACCGGCTCAGTAAAGAACACAACGTGCTCTGCTTCGAGATGGAGGGAGCGGGGATCATGAACAACTTTCCATGCCTGGTGATTCGCGGGATATGTGACTATGCAGACTCACACAAAAACAAGCAATGGCAAAACTACGCGGCATCAACAGCTGCCGCGTATGCCAAGTTGCTCCTGTCACGGGTCAGAACGCCAGATGTCGATTCAGAGGTTGAAGTGCCTGGGAAATCTCCTAGGAAGAGGCCATGGTCTCCTGGGGCCACCTCCGCTCAGGATCAACGGTCCGCCAAACGGACACACTAGCTCTGGCAGTTCAGACCTGATCCTTAACGAATGATAGGTTCGATTGAAAAGTGTGAAGTTCACCAGCGCCAATTGATGCATGTGATAGGCATGAGACCACGCGCACGACAGTTTTCCGGTTCCTGTTAGAAACGCTGATCTGGGATATTCTGGTGTAGCGGAGGGCGCAGATTAAAGGGTCGCGGAACCATCAGGTAGTGATTTCTAGTAATCATCAGGTAGGAGTAGGATTGGACCGCCCCCAATCCGCTCCGGAATAATGGGGCCAGGGACTGGGGTCAGGATCCGCCGGAGACCCCAGACTAGCCTTCTTAGGCAGGTAAATATTACCTTGGCAAGGCTTCTTATTTACTTATACCCTTGTACTCCACGTCTAAGCTTATTTTTAGAGAACTTTAAATGAACTTATCCTTTCTTTATATTATATGATAGATGGAAGTAAATAAACAATCGATCATGAATGGAAAAAGACTAAAGATAACAGGTTTCTAAACAAAGATCCGACAGTATAAGTAATTACCTCCACACAAGAACCCTTCATTCGGCGGTCCTTTTGCAGCAAAATAACCCCATTAATCATCCCAAATATTATCTCTCGGTTTGTTAACATCGCACTTGCCATCATCACCACATTTGATCTCAAAGTCATAGTTCGCACACTCCACTTCCCGTCCGCCAAACGCCGCTTTGATGGCTTCGCCCACATCACGATCGTCGCAAAGCGAATCGGTTTTGAACCCGGCGTTCATCGTCTTGTCGTCATTGGCATAGCTGCACTCCCAGCCTGTCACTGAGCAGCCGCGGCCGTGGAGATTGTCGAGGAACCCAGAACCGCAGTCGTTATCGGTGAAATCTGAGGCATCGTTGATGACAACATTCCATTGTGAAGGCGTAGGGGGCTTTTCGACCCAGGTGCACTGCTCGTCGAGGCTCATCTTGGGGTCTGATGGGTTGATGAATCTGTCTTTGTTGTTTTCGCGAGCTTTCAGCGCTTTGGGATTCGGTTGGGCTGCAGGAGATGCTGCTGCGAATGCGAGAGCAAGGCTCAGGAGACTGACCTGCTTGGCGAAGTGCATTGTTGAGGGTTTGACTTGACTTCGAGATAAGAGGTCTTTGTGGAATATTGTAAGGGGTAAAACTTGCAATGGCAAGAATTGTGTAGAGTAGAGTGTTTCTTTTCTCCTCTGGTATCGATGCAAGCTTGATTCTTGGAGATATGCTTGCCTTTTATCTTTCGCAGACTTCAGCTACTTCGCCTGGTTCCTTGAGTGTCAGCCTTGTCTTCTAAATTTCGCCGTCCTCTCCGTCGTGCTAACAGAATGGGGAAAGTGCTGTAGTGGTGTGATTGAGCCTGTCACATCTATCCTGGATATCAACTGAAAATGGCACATGGCAGTGCTTGGGGCGATGTTCCGGGCAACATGAACGTAGTAGGAGACGATCTTAGAATCTACTCAGTAGTCGATACTTGTACTCCACAATCCCCAAAACCGCAGTATTGTGATTGGGTCTGTCACCTTAATACTGAATATCAATCGCGAAACTAAGCATTGGCAGTGCTCTGGGCAATATGGATTAGAGAAGATCTAATGACCCACCCTATGCTTATACTCCACAGCCCTAAGAGATATGGTACTATGACTGGGTATGTCCCCTTTTCTCATGACCCACTCACTGGTTGTAATCCGCATTCCTCACAGCCGCAGTACTGTGATTCGATGTCACCTTCAAACTGAATATAAATAGTTAGTGCCACTTGATACTGGCAGAACTCCCACGCTCTGGGCAACATGAATCAGGAGGAGATCCCTTCCCGATTTTCAGGGCGGCACACTGAGGATTTACCACATATGGAATGTGGTATATTCATATTCCATCTCTGGACCATTGCCAAGGGCAGCCTCGTCAACTTTAAGTCCACTCTTGCTCTCAAATCCCTCAGCTCGTCGGCCGATCAGTTAGATATCAGCCCTTAGCTTATGTTGTTCAGAGCTGTGTTCCATGCACAACTATGTATAGGAGATATTGGGCTATCGGTCATGTCAAGCCCGATCAGATACCGCTTCGGGAGATTGGTGCTGTGGCCGACGCAGGATCATCGCGAGGCAATGCTGAAAGGGGTCTTTTGTTGGAGAGGCATTTTGTTGGAGAGAAAGGAGATGATGACAGATACCAATTCGAAAGTCCGGCTCATTAGCCTATAAATACGAGCCTTTATTCTGTTCGATACTCTCAGCAAGTGTCATTATCATTCAAGAAATCAAATCGAGATTCCCAAACCAAAGCAACAACCACAAATCCACCAAGTCTGCGAATCAATCCGCCTTCTCTACATTCCATCATGTTCAAAAAAGTCCTCCTTGTGGCGGCCCTCATGGGGTCTACCCTTGCCAATCCTCTCCCGTCAAACGACAAGAGGCCCCTCACATCGCATCAAAAGAGAACCACGGTCCCTGACGAGGACATGTGCTCGCAGGTTGATGGTTTGGGCTTCAATTCTTGGCAGGTCTATGCAACCAAAAAGTCTATGCCAATCGACCAGGTGTGTGGGCAGGGATACCTCGACAATTTCCGTGGACGCTGTGGCGTTATCTCCAGCTGGGGATGCGAATTCGTGGACAGGGATGTGAAGAAAGTTGAGGAGAAGGAGAAGAATGAGGACAGAATCGAGGGCGCCAAGATGACTTTCCAGACTCAAATGTTCTGCTCCCAAGACGACATCATGGAGGCTATGGGTGCCGCATCGGCCGACAACGGGCACAAACCGTCGGAGTGCTTTCAATCTCCCAAGTTTATTCTCCCGCGCCACGAATAAGTTTGGAACCATTTGAGACAGGCGCTTGTTGTTGTTGTTGTTGTTCTCTTTTTTTTGTGATATATGTCTTGGCCCCTGTTGGCTCTTGCTTCAAAGTGTTACAGGCCTCCTTCGCTCTTGCCTAGAATCGTCTCTGTGTATAGGTAGCAGTTAGAAGCGCATGATAAGAAGAATATGCTTCTTTCTTCTTTTCCCTCTCCTGTTTATAGTCAGGTAACGTCGCCTGCCGCAAAGTTCAACCCACGAAGGGTCTTACAACAAGATGTTCATGAATGGAATATAAGCAACCTGTGGATAACTGTCAAGGGCTGATGTAGTAGCCAGATATTCTGTATCAATCTCAGTTGTTTGATTTTTGGTAGATGGAGCTCTCAAGTATAAGATTGCAGATAACAGAAACAATTCATGTGGGAAACCCATGCAAGTCAGCTGACGTTGGCCAATTGCATGCCTCAACCAAAGATAAGATTCACACTACATATAGTCCTTTACTTTAACTTGCGGAGCAGAGCTAAGATGCTTGAACACTTGAAAGCAAAGACTAGTCTTTGAGTATAACATGGCCAGCATAGGGCCTTCAATTCATATTTCAACCCATCGTGGCGTCACACACTAGCTAAAGCTCTACAAGTATTGATGGATTGTCCCGACTATAAATTACGGTTCATGTCCGTGGAAAGTCAGACAAGACCGTACTCAAAGATCGTCGAAGGGAAATATGATTTCCCTTGTTCTTGTCTCGTACAAAAGCAACGTGCTGAGAGCAGTGCGCTGATGCATCCAGCTCAAGACCGTTCGAGGGAGAAAACGAATGGCCGAGCGAGGCAAGAGACGGTTTTTAGAAAAGGTATAGGATGCATATACCATGATTGTGGCTATTGATACCTCCGGTGCGGGGAGGTAGACAGGTAGGTAGCCACTTACCGTGAGGAATGGAAGGGAAGGAAGGAGAGTAGGTAACTCCGAGACCCAAAATTTGATCTGTACATATGGGAATCTCTAATCGATTATCGGGTATCTAGCAACCCCGTACAGTAGGCAAGCAAATAGATAAGAGAGCAAACAGGCCCCTCGTTTGACGCCGGAATCCGTCCAAGATCAGTACGCCACTCTCGTTCGCATGTCCTATGGCTGTGGTTAGTGACTGGTTGATTTGATTTTACCAGAGCAATGGGAAACTTACCGAAATCTTCCGTTCTATCTCACGGACTGAACGGTCGAGATCTCCTGCGATCATCATCTTCATATCATTAGGCAATAGGAAATACGTTTCACACAGATCCCCGTCAATCACCCCCTTGACCGGGGCATAGTAGCTCCGGTAGATGAGGTGGTCCCGCCCCGCGATCGGGGGATTCTGGGCCGCCAAATTCATCTCCAGATTCTGGAAGAAGTCGACGTCTTCGCGGCTGACGAATGGGACGAGCATGCCCACGGTGCCGTGAAAGCCTGTCCACACCAGAATATCTCGCCCACCCGCAACGAGCTGCGCCTTGTGCAGGGAGGTTGGGATATCTTGCGTGTAGACATGGGCCATCAACTCCACGCGGTTGGGCGTACCGTGAAGGTAGCCGCGTTCGTGAATGAGATGCGCGCCCGACCCTTCCTCGTCCGCCTCGTCCGAGATCTTCTTGGGGCAGCGCACAAGCCATATGTTGCCGAATTTGTCGCCACCGGCAACTGTCTCGTAGTCGACCATAACCGTCGAGGTCGTCCAGCGAGAAACAGAGTCATCCACGAACGGAATCAACACATTCTCCTGGTATTTATACACGACGTAGGTGACGCTTTCACGGACATCGCTGACAACGATACGGCTGCCTTGGGTCTGCAAGCCGACGATGGTATTCGGGACCACCGGGGCTTGGCATTTTCGGAGGAGCTGCTTCATTCCCAGATCGTAGACCCGAAGGATTGGGCCAAGACCGGCAACCAAGCGGCCCTGGAATGCAAGAAGAGCAAGGGGAGGATGTTCCACCTTGGTCTTGTGGATAAACTCCAGCTCTCGCCCATCTTCTTGGAATCGGTAGATGTGGATAAACCCTCCCCCGGAGGAAGGCGGACTGACCGTCATGTCTTTCGCCGTCCCCACCACCAGGAACGTCTCATCATCCTGACTGGTGAACGGGACGGTAGCAACGCTAACCGCGGCCTCGTTGTCTTCCAGCTCAATGCTCCCGATCACCGCCTTCGCATCGATCGGGTCGACGATTTGGATACAAGAGGCCCAGTGGCCAGTCGCCCGAGAGTATCCAAACTCGTCGGGCGGAAGCTCGGTATCATCGCCGCCCCGCGCCTTGGAGTCCTCGAGTAACCGAGCCCTCGTACTCTCGGACAGGACGTTGTTGTCAGACTCGATGACATAGAACAAGGGCTGTTCCGGATGCTTGACAAGACGACGGGGAGTATGTGAAAGCGGAATGGACTGCTGAAGCATGTTGTTGTCCAATTTCTCAATGGAGAAGATACTGGTGACATGGGTTAGCACAACGTCATGCCCAAGTGTCCATGCAAATATAGCAATTGGGGTGGGGAAATGGTCTCAGTAGGAACAATTGGAGTATAACTTTAAAAGTTTTTCATCCACATAGATATTCGGATTCAATTTCTCATCATATGACCAGAGAAGAAGGAAAAGGAGGGGCAATAAAAGGAATACAACATACCGAAGGTTTTGGCCTTGGATACCAACCATGCCTTCTTCGCACTGTTCACTGGAGAAGTTCCAACCCCACTCGAGTGGCACATAGTCCAGGGGTGTAAGGGTAAACCCTTTAGTTTGGATGTCCGAGTAGCCTAACCACGGACGAGAGCTCAAAGCTAGCACGGCAGTTTGCCCCTTCACCGACACCTGGAAAAGATTGACGGCCTTGGACCCCAAAAACCGCGTGCGGGTATCCGAAAGCTCACCAGTGACCTCGTCCAAGACCGTTCGCAGGTAAACTCCCGAGTGAAGGCCAATGTGCAAGTAGAGTGTGGATCCCCCGGAGCTCGAGTCTGACATCGACATGATGTTCAACGCAGACGGCGCAGCAGTCAGGGCTTGGACGGACTTATTCTCCAGAGTCGAGTCTGGGTCCAGACTCAGAACACGGACCGTCGAATCGTCGCAGCCGACGGCAAGGAAGGCGCTACGCATACGACCTTCAGGCACCTCACCCAGACTGAGACACGTCACGGTGCCCGACATCTGTCGCCGCTCGTCGTACTCGGCCAACGACCCGTCGGCATCCATCTCGAAATAGACGATCTCGCCCGAGCTTAACGCCACTGCCACCTGGCGCTCGTTGGTCGCCGCCGCCACAATCGAACGGTGCTGCGGTGCCGGCCACTCGTTGACACGGCGATCGACGAGGATATGCCGGATGCCGCGAGGGTGGATCTGAATCAACGAATCCTCGCCCAGCTGCTGGACGGCGAGCGTGGGCGCGGACGAGAGGAACCCAGTATCGGTCACTTCCTCAACCGTCTCGCCGATGCTCAAAACCAGGGTCCCGTTGGCGAATGAGAGGATGATATAGGCATCGTACTCATCTTCGCGGGTCAACTTGGTCGTCCACACAGCAGAAGGCACACTGGGGAGTTCCGACTCAACGATCTCGGAGACTTCCAAGCCATGTTTCAGGGTCCTAAAGCTGCTGCGAGCCCCGGTTCCAGAGACCGTGTAGATCTGCGGCGCGTCGTCCTCAGTCAGGTTGGCAACCTTGCTGTCAATCAACGGGTTCAGGGAGTTGATCGTATCCACCAAGTTGAGGTTCTCGGCCCCTCGCGGATGGAAGTAGATCGGTTCGTAAGGAACTGACGGATCGGCGGAGAAATTGTCACTCGAGAACTCCGTCTCCTCGTCATCGTCGCCCAATTTCTCGAACTGGTAGAAATGGTGGTTGCCGGCCTCGCTGGCCACGTAGAGGAACCCGCTCTTGAGAATCAACAGACTCGACGCCACGGGCACCGTATCAAAGTATTTGATCTTTAGTCGGCTGACCTCACCCGTCAGCTGCCGTTTGCTGTCCTCGACCATCTCGATAGTGACCTTGAAGAGGTCACCGTCCTCGGTCTGAAGCAGGAAAAAGAAAGCGCCTCTCATCTTGTGCATCACGCCCGCGACGATACAGCGCTTTCGCTCGGGGTTCTCCGTCGCACCGCGGCGCCGAGGGATGGGCACTCGGAACGCGTCCTGGTTGGAGTGGCGGTAGGTGACATTGTCCTCGGCACACACCAAGACACCACTGGGGCCGTCCGCGCCGCCGGGCACCTGGAAGAGCAGGTTCGCCGTGCGGTCCACCGGGTCGGCCCACTTGCGAACGACGTGGTTCAACCCTAGGTCGAGCTCGTAGTAGACCAACAACTTCTCCGCCTCTTCATACGCCTGGCCCGTCGGGTCCTGGTCGCATTCGGAGTAATCCACCTCGAGGGCTGCGAAGATGGGGTTCTCATACCCCACGTCCAACGAGATCACGGTGAAGACCAAAGTCTGGGGCTTGTGGGCCTCCAGCGGGGAAGAAATCGTCAGCTCGGCCTGCGAGTTCCGATTGAGGACATAGACGAGTTTGTTCTTCTCCACCGAGGCGATCAAGCACGCCCTACCCTTAGGGTCCACCGCCAGATACTGCCCCGGGACGACCCGGCGTATCCCCGACTTTCCAAATGTCTCCAGATGGATGCGGTTGAAACGATTCTGGGAGGGAACGTATTCAATGACGGTGATCCGTCCCGAGTCAGAGCCGATGATGATATAATCTAAAGGCAATCATTTTCAGCACAGTGTTCAAGGACCGGCACCCTGCATCCACATCGCTGACCGGGGCAGGTCCAAGTCGGACGATGAGGATCGTGCTGCCCGGGAAGCTTAAAGAATCACTAAAATGATCTTGGAAAAAAAGACAACAGAAGTTTTCCCCACGATGAGGGAAGGGAAACACGGTACATACCTTTATTACTGCCAGCCAAGCGAAAAGCGGCTAAGCTACGGATGATACCGAAGACATCTTGAGAGAAAATCGGGGTCACCTTGCCCTGTGTGGGATCCGGGCGGTGGATGGTGAGCTTAGAACCCGACGCGGTGACGATCTGCTGCTCTTTGGTACCCGCGAATTGACCCAGAATGGCCTGATTGATCGCAGTGGGTGGCTGGATCGTCAGGGAGTACATGAACATCGTCGATGTCGTCGCCATGATGAATGAAGAGGCCTGGCCAGCCTACAGCTAGGTGGCCTGGGTCGAAAGTGAGGGGGGAAAGGAAGGAAAGACCTGATGTTATTTACGTGCAATTGCAGTACAGGATGACTAAAATGAAACTACTCCCATTGCTGCAGGTCGGAGGGGAGAGAAAGAGGACTCTCGAAAGGGAGGGTCCCCGTTGGGATGGAGGGGGAGAAAGAAGAAGAGAGAGAGAGAGGTTGTGAGGAGAAAAGAACGAGGTTGGAAGAAAAGGTGAAAATTCCGGTGCGAAAGAAGAGGTGGGCAGCTTGCTTGTTTGGGCTGTTTGTCTCGATATCACGTGGGTGTCAGCTCATGCTGCCTGAGGCACATTGTAGCCTGAGGACCAAATCCAACCATGGGGTTCTCTCCGTTTCCTCCGACAATCCGCCTCATCATTCCTCCCACTTCCAACTTCCAACTCTCTGCACTTTCCTCCTTTCATCACCGGTTTTCTCTCTGTTTTATATCGCTGGACTGTTGCAAGACATCTGTTGAATTTGTTGTCATTGCATCTCCACTTCTCTCCCCCTTTCGTGCCTGATCTTTCCTTTTCTCCCCTCCCTCCACACGTGTGACGTGATCTCCTACACCCACCGAGAGTGTTGCGGCCTAGAACTCCCTTTCTCTCTCCCCCCCGACCACCTCCAATTAGCCACCATGGCGGACGATACCGCCTCCGCGGATCAGTCCCCTATCACCTTTAATGTCAAGGCGTCCAACGATGCCAAATATACATTGACCTTGCCTCTCTCCACATCCGTGTCGGATTTGAAGGAGCTGCTCTCCGCCTCCGACTATGCAGACACCCCCGCGGAGCGACAACGTCTGATTTATTCGGGTCGCGTCCTCAAGGATAATGAAACTTTAAACACGTACAAGATCAAGGATGGACACACCATTCACCTGGTGAAGAGCGCCGCCAGCAATCCAACCCAGAGTGCTTCACAGCGCAACGCAACCCCCACGCCTGCGGGGCCCGCGGCCAACCCTGCGGCGAGTGGCGTCCCCACCAACCTTGCCGCCGGTACGGGCAACAACCCGCTGGCCGGTTTGACTGGGGCACGATATGCGGGATTTGCCCAACTTCCAGGCGCGGGCATGTTCGGCCCTGATGGCGGGGTAGGATTCTTCTCGAGTCTTTTCCTCTCCGTGAACTCACAAGCTGACCTCTCTTCCGTAGATGGGACCGCCTCCGGATTCGGAGACTATGCTCAACATGCTTGAAAACCCTCAGTTCCAGTCCACCATCAACGAAGCCCTGCAGAACCCGGACATGATCGACATGATGATTCAACAGAACCCTCTTCTGCGCGATATGGGTCCCGGTGTACGACAAATGATGCAGAGCCCAGACTTCCGCCGGATGTTGACGGACCCCAACTCCCTCCGTCAGGTGATGCAGATGCAGCGGGCCATGGGGGGTAGCGGTATGGGTGGCGGTGGTGGTGCCAGTGCATTCCCTGCCCCCGGGGTTACCAACACCACGCCGGAGGAGAACCGGACTGGGCAAGAGGGTGCGACCGGCAATAACAATGCTCCGTCGCCGCTCGCCGGTCTTCCTGCGTTTAACCCCTTCATGCCACAGGGCATGGGCGCAGGTAACCCGTTTGCTGCCCTCTTCGGCGGCAACCCGGCCAACAACAACCCCGCCTCTCCGAGCAACCCCCAAGACCCAGCCCAGCCGGCAGCTGGGGACAATCCCACCGGGCAGAACCCGAACAACCTACCGAACCTGAACAGTCTGGCTGGATTGTTGAACCCGGCCATGTTTGGTAACGGGCAAGGCGGTGCGGGAGGCGTCAACCCCTTTAACCCGCAGACCAACCCGTTCCTGCGGGACCCGGCGTTGATGGCGCAGATGATGCAGGCCATGAATGGCAACGCGGGAGGGGAAGGGGGCGCCGGGGGGGCGAACCCGCTGGCCGCTCTCTTGGGAGGTGGTGGCGGCGGCTTCGGGGCCGCTCCCCCCGACAATCGGCCCCCAGAGGAGCGATATGCGGAACAACTGCGGCAGCTGAATGACATGGGATTCTTTGAGTTTGAGAGGAACATCGAGGCTCTTCGTCGGGCCGGTGGCAGTGTGCAGGGGGCTGTGGAATACCTGCTTAGCCATCCCTCGTGATTCTGCGCTGACAGCCCGCGCTTAGCTCGGAAACGAGGTTTCTTTGTTGGTGTTTCATTTATGACTACTGATTACCCTTTGCATGGCTATCTTTTTCTTCTCATTTGCCCCTCTTCTTTCTTTTTTATTCCATTTTTCTCTTTGGTATTCATTATTCTCCATCTTTCCCTCTACAATGTCAAATAATGGGAATGGGTTTCATTACCACTGTCCTCTGACTCAGTCTATGGGTGCTTTCTGTACACAGTTGATTTGCAACTTGATGACCGTAAATATGATAAACTGGTTGATCCTCTGTAGTTTGTCCAAGAACCCGGTAGAGTAATTACCAAAGTGCGTATACTACTCTAATCCACGACGGTGCTCCTTGTTCCTATACCCCGGATATGATCGATTAAAGTTCGCTGTTTGCGATCACCATTGATCTTCCTCAGGAATGGAGACTAAACCGAATCGGTCGAGCCGGCTTCGCATGGAACCTTCGCTGGGACTTCTATTTTCGTCCGCCCCTCCCTTCCCTTGACTATACTTATCCTCGTCGTTTCTCGTTTCGTGTTTCTGGAATCCACATTCCCACATTCGCTCATCAGACATTGTGTCATCACACTCGTTACAGGTGTCTCAACCTTCAACTCTCCATTGGTGTTGTCCGCCCACGGATTTTATCTTCTCCGCCGCGTTCTGGACCGCTCGGACGTGTCCCCAACCCCAACCGAGTCTCTCACTATCGATCGAAGACATCGAGAGCAGGATTCGTATTATACCGCCAATTTGACCGTCTGATCACTGTCGGCAAATTCTTTTGCATATATAATAATATTCATTGATTGGGAGGGGACCATATCCACGTCGCATTGTGTACACGCCCGTGTGGTAGCAGATTGACTCTTCGCAGCGTGGCTGGTCTACGTTCCCCTGACGGCGTATGTGGATGATGGGACCATCGCGGTTCTGGAATCCGTGTCACTGGACACTATGGCTCTTGTTTGTTTCTTGTTCCTGCGCCTTCTACATACCCGGTAGGATGTCCGCCCAAGGGTATTTCCCTAGTCGACGTTGCGCTAACACGGTAGTGAACCGATAGGCTACTCGGTCAAACAGTACAACGATGACGAGCCGATCCCCCTCCTAGTGAATAAGATCTTCTCCGACCACACCCAACTGCAATATGCGTATTACGACCTCCCCTTCGTCTGTCCCCCGAGCGGAAACCCCCACGGCGGCTCCCCCTTTGGCTCCGGGCAGAGCGTCTCGCTCAATTTGGGTGAGATCCTGCGCGGGGACCGCATCATGACCTCCGATTTCCAGCTTCACATGGGCAAGAATATCGAGTGCCAGGCGCTGTGCACACAGGAGGTCGGGCGCCAGGACGTCAAATGGGGCCGCCAGCTCATCCGGGAGGGCTACGTGGCAGAGTGGATCGCCGATAACCTGCCCGGGGCGACGAGCTTCGTCACGGTCGACCGCAGTCGTAAGTACTACGCCACGGGGTTCAAACTGGGGTCGCAGGAGGTTTCGTCAATGGACGGCAAGTCCCGGACGTTCATCAACAATCACTTTACGCTGGTGATCCGCTGGCGTTCGATGCCCGGCGGAGGCAAAGTCGTCGTCGGGTTCGAGGTCTATCCGAAGAGCATCCGCGCCGAGGACCACGAGGAGAATGGTTGTCCGAGGAACCCCCACGACCCGCATGAGGGGCTGGAGCTACGTATTGCACCAAATGTCGCGCGGCTGCGGGAACTGTATCCCGGGTCGTCCTACATCCCGGACGACGATGATGAGGCATACGACGACGGCGCGACGATCAAGATCCCTTACAGCTACTCGGTCTATTTTAAGGAGGAGAACGGGGTAGACTGGTGGAGCCGCTGGGACCTCTACTTTAACAACCAGGACGACAACTCCACAACGCATTGGTTTGCGATTCTCAACTCGCTGATTATCTCCGGCGTGCTCGGGGTAGCGGTGTACGTGATCTGGAGCCGCACGGTGCAGGGTGACATCCGGGGCCGCGGAGACGGGGCGATGGACGACCCGAAGGTGAAGCTACGCGCCGAGCGAAAGGGCGACTCGCTGCTGGAGCAGGAGTCGGACGTGGAGCGCGATGGCGACCTGTCCGACGATGGCGGCGTCGAGGACGTTAGCGGCTGGAAGCTCCTCCACGGAGACGTGTTCCGCGCACCGCAGTACAGCGGGCTGCTTGCGCCGCTGGTGGGGTCCGGGATGCAGCTTCTGTTCATGGCGTCGGGACAGCTGGTCCTGAGTTGTCTGGGCGTGCTGAACCCGAGTTTCCGCGGCGGGTTCGTCAGCGTCGGGATGGGGCTGTTCATCTTCGCAGGACTTTTCTCGGGGTACTTTTCCGGGCGGCTGTATAAGACGTTTGGGGGGGTGAAGTGGAAGAAGAACATGCTGATTGTATGACCCTTTTCTCATGCTGTGTATCCTTCGTTACTGACACGAACAGACTGCCGTCCTCTTCCCCGGGCTGACATTCAGTCTCGTATTTCTCCTGAACCTATTCGTCTGGGCGCAAGCCTCCAGCACAGCGATCCCCTTCAGCACACTGATCAGCCTAGTCGCACTCTGGCTCCTGATCCAGGTACCACTAGTGTACGCAGGTAGCTGGTACGGCTTCACGCGCACGACCGCATGGGAATACCCAACCAAAACCACCTCCATCGCGCGGCAAATCCCGCCCCAACCATGGTACTCAGGCAGCCTGCAGGGGATCGTCCTAGCAGGACTCCCACCCTTCGCCGTCCTCTTCATCGAGCTCCTCTTCGTATTCACGCACCTCTGGCAAGACAAAAGCAGCTACTACTACGTCTTCGGCTTCCTCAGCGCCGTATCAGGAGTGCTGCTCGTCACCGTCATCGAGGTCACCGTCATCGCGACGTACAGCCAGCTGTGCGCGGAGAACTACCACTGGTGGTGGGCGAGTTTTCTCACGGGCGGCAGCAGTGCGCTGTGGGTGTTTGGCTACTGCGCCTGGTACTACGTGTTCCAATTGCATATTGAGGGGGTTGTGTCCGGGTTGCTGTTTTTCAGTTATAGTTTGTTGGCATGTGCGGTCTATGGGCTGTTGGTCGGGACCGTGGGGTTCCTCGCGGCTTTTGCGTTTGTGAGGAGGATTTATAGGTGTGTTCTCTTCCTTATTCCTGGTGGTTGTATCTTTACTGACTGACTATGACAGCGGTGCCAAGGTGGACTAACTGTTTAACGTGGGTGGAATTTCGGAGGTATCAAACTAGAGTAGTATGAACGGTAGACAATATATGCCGGCTGTACATGACACCTCCCTGTTCCCTTCTCCTTTCATTTACAATAAGTAATCATTAAATCAATAAATATTAAGAATTAAGAATCCAACCGACGAACGAAGGAAAAAGAAAAAAAAAAGATCACCAAGCCGATCAACCCAAATCTCACATGCCAACTAAATTAACCAGCTAACCCAATGGACAATTCCCCATCCCCTGCCCTTCCATCCACCTCCATCACTCCCGAGCATGTTTCAGTTTATTCTCTAGCCTCGATCACATCCCAGTCGGTGAGTCAATCAAACCCGTTTGCCACCTGGCTCAGGCTCGCAAGACCACGCGTCCTGAGGATAAAATTGACTTGCAGGGGTGCGATCAGTCAATAATCCGAGTGGGTTATAGGTCTGTATGCACATGTCATTGTCGTTCATGCCATGTCATATCATATCTTGTTCACCTACGGATAAGGCGTGTGTCTATCTTTATGTCCGTTCTATGTAAGATACTCCGTACCTAATATAGTATCTGCCGAGGGTTAGACTAACTGACTATTTCGCTTGATACTCCTACATTCGTGCACTTCCTCCTACCTCCTACCTACCCACTTACCTACCTGGTAAGGAAAAACCATCCCGAATCCAAACCTAACCAGGATTGAAACAGGAAAACCCAGCCACGCAAGATGTACCACCCGTCCGCTATAACGCGCCAATGAAACGGCTGTGAAGATCGCACAAACAGTCGTTCGCGGAATGCCACTTCCTGCGTACAGAGTAAGTCAATTCCTGTGAGCTGGTTAGGTAAGTCGTAGTACATATGTATGTCTGTATGTATATGTGTGACCCTGTCTTACTGGTTCTGTCCTACTGAGGCGTGTGTGCATAGTAGTACTGCGTAGTACATCACCGTGCTCTTGAAGGGATCAGCTGATAGCTATGGATTTTCTTGGTAGATAAGTGGATAAAAGTATATCAGTAAGGGATACTAAATATGTATCCATATCCCTGAGATCCTCCGTCCCTACTACGTAGGAGGAAGTAAGATATGTCGTACAATGAATAGGCAGGATCCGTGACCCCTTCGGCGGATACATTCATGCCAAGATGAGACTCCGTCCCGCGGGGCGATCCCCCGGGTTCATTTCGTTCTTTCTTTTTCTTTTTCTATTTTTTATTTATTTCTTTTTTCCAGATTTTCGAAATAATATCTTTTTCTGATTTAGTGGATGTTCTATTTTATTACTTTTTGTTTTATTTTAAAATGTATGGGGTAGTGGGGATGGATATGGCTGGTTTCTCGATTCCGGTCTTGGCGGGGCCGGACGGGACGGGGCGGTTGGTTTACTCGATCATCATCGTGTATGAGAATACGGAATATTTGATTTACGGTATGGGATAATTCTATGGAGGGTCCTCCGTACAGTATTCATTGTACGGGGTATCGAGTTTTTCCATGACGGATAAAAATGGTACTCCGTACTCTGAATGACAAGCCATTCACAAAAGTATGAATATGGATGGACGGTATGGGACAGGTATTGAACTGGATATCCCTGGATGGCGTGCTCAGCAGGAGGGATGGTAAATATCCGCTTTTCTGGAACGTATTTTGAAAGATATTTTAAAAATATTTTTATTTTATTTTTACTCCATATTCCATTTCTATCATCCCCATATGATAGAGAATGAAGACGTCACCGCCCTATCGCGTCATCTCCCCACATGATGAGTTGAGCCCCCCGAGGCCGAACGTAAACTCAAATCATCCACCTGGTCGACCGTGTGCCGTCTGCCAGTGCCAGTTTGGCCAATGGGTGCGGGGCCCCATTTATCTGACAGTCTTCTGGGAGAGGAGCACTCTGCATAGTATCGGACCGACGGGCCGGATTCTCTCGTCGAGAGGACGGAGTTGAGTACCAGGAGAGTATGATATACATTAAACGAATACACATTTATCTACATCAAACAGCATTCCTGAATAACTACTAGAGGCCAGGTAAAACGTTCTGGAAGAACGCGATCGTCAGGAGAAATGATGCGATCGGAGGGTGGGGATGATGCCATCGATCCGGACGGGACTACTGCAGTGTGAGACTCCGGGATGTACGGAGGAGGAGGTAGATCCTGGTCATCTGTGCCTGACTAGGGGGTGCTTGGGATTCTTAGCCTGTTTCTTATATAGATGACGTTGATGTTGATATGGGGAATTACGTCCACGGAGTACTTGGGTATCTCGAGGGAGATACAATAATACTACATCTATCTAGGGCTGACTTAGTTTTCATAAATTCCACGGAGAAATTCATGTATCACAATACCATCTTGATATTACATACAGAATACGGCCTGATACAGATATAGTCAGGTGGACAGCGGACCACGGTTCAATATCACAGCGTGACTTCCCCGGACTCGTCATTTCAGCGTGGGATGAACTTAGTCTGATCCAGGGATTGATCAAACATCCTATTAACTCGATTGTAGTTATCAGCAAGATGAGATGAGTAGATAGATGGATCAATAGTCTCGATTTTTAATCAGAGATCTCAGTCGGACTCCGCCAAGGCAGATGGAAGTCCGCCAGTGTAACCGGAGGAAAAGCGGATTGCCACCTGACCCAATGGTAATTTTTGATACCCGTTGCCACTTTCTCCTGGCGAATCCACCGGAACGACCGCCGAGTGGACCACGGGTGGTCACGATGGACTCGAGAACCGCTTGACCTACTCTGTACTTTGTACTCTGTAACTCTGTAGCTGCCTTATCGGAGAGGAAGTAATGACCTATCGGAGTTTCTCAATATTTTATGTATTCTATACTTCGATTGTATGTACTCTGTATCATGTATCATGAGAGCGGTCAGGATGCCAAGCGCCAAGCGCCAAGACACTAGCGGGAGCGTAATTTACCAATGAACCTCGTAATTCCGGTTAGTCTGGGTTAGTGGCCGTTAGCTGGAGACTTTCTGGAGTATGTATATGGGTATGGCATATGGGGATGGATATGGGGATAATATTCAATTCCATTCTATTCTCTAGAGTATTCTGATATGGAATGAATATAGTATTCAATCTGTAGATGGTATATCTGTAGATGTATGGTCGTGATGATGATCTAATCAATCACACCATTTCCCCCGTGGATGGTTCCATTCAAGCGGTGACATACATGTTATTTCAATCAACACTAGTAAGGAGGCAAGTCACCTTTTTTTCTCTCTCTCGTCTCTGCTCTTCTCTTGCTCATCCTTCATCCTTTCATTTTTCTTCTTTGGCTCCACTTTCTCTTCCTTTCCTTCTTCGCTGGTTTCTTTTTTGTTTCAATTTGACCCTTCTCCCCTTACCCACCATTCGCTCCCAATTACTTATATCTGCGGATCCCCACCACTCATCCACCCACTTTCTCTTTCTTTCTTCCCATCTATATCCGTTGGGCTCTCTCTTCTTCCCTTCTCACTATTCCCTCCTCCCTTTTATCTTTTTCATAGGGTCTCTCTCTTATACTGTCTCATACTGTCCAACTGGTACCCCAATCTAGTCCATCATGTCGGACAAAAAACCCAATATCCTCTACATCATGGCCGACCAGATGGCGGCCCCCCTCTTGCCTTTCCATGACAAGTCTTCTCCCATCAAAACGCCCAATCTGAACCGATTGGCGGAAGAAGGCGTCGTTTTTGATTCCGCCTACTGCAATGCGCCGCTGTGCGCTCCCTCGCGCTTCGTCATGGTGACCGGCCAGTTGCCCTCCAAGATTGGCGCATACGACAATGCGTCCGACTTACCCGCCGATACCCCCACCTACGCCCACTATCTCCGTCGCGAGGGCTACCACACGGCCCTCGCCGGCAAAATGCACTTTTGCGGTCCCGACCAGCTGCACGGCTACGAGCAGCGTCTGACCAGCGACATCTACCCGGGCGACTACGGCTGGTCCGTGAACTGGGATGAACCGGTATGTTTCTCTTTCTCTCTGACCTATGTAATGGTTATGCTAATAATGTAGGACATCCGCCCTGATTGGTACCACAACATGTCCTCCGTCATGGAGGCTGGCCCCGTCGTGCGCACCAATCAGCTTGACTTTGACGAGGAGGTTATGTACAAGTCCACTCAATACCTCTACAACCACGTCCGTCAGCGCAACGACCAGCCCTTTGCCCTGACTGTCTCCATGACTCACCCCCACGACCCGTACGCCATGACCAAGGACTTTTGGGACCTCTACGAAAACGTCGAGATTCCCCTGCCCAAGAATGGCGCCATCCCTCACGACCAGCAGGACCCCCACTCGCAGCGCGTCCTCAAGTGCATCGACCTCTTCGGCAAGGACCTGCCCGACGAGCGCATCCGCGCCGCCCGCCGCGCCTACTACGCCGCCTGCACCTACGTCGACACCAACGTCGGTAAGCTGCTCACCGTCCTCGACAACTGCGGCCTGCGCGACAACACCATCGTCGTCTTCACCGGTGACCACGGCGACATGCTGGGCGAGCGCGGCCTCTGGTACAAGATGACCTGGTTCGAGAACTCGGCCCGCGTGCCCATGATCTTCCACGCCCCCAAGCGCTTTGCCCCCAAGCGCATCCCCCAGAACGTCTCCACCATGGATCTGCTGCCCACCTTCGCCGACCTCGTCGGCGCCCCCCTCATCAAGGAGCTGCCGCTGGACGGTGTCTCGCTGCTGCCCTACCTGACCGGCGGCGAGGGTCTGCGGACCGACACCGTGCTGGGCGAGTACATGGCCGAGGGAACCCAGTCGCCCGTCGTGATGATCCGCCGCGGCCGCTACAAGTTCGTCGCCTCGCTCATCGACCCCCCGATGCTTTTCGACGTCGAAGCCGACCCGGAGGAGAAGGTCAACCTCGCTGCCGGTCTCGCCGCCAAACCGGTCGCCGCCCCCCCGGCCAAACCGGCCGTCAGCGCCCCGCTCGGAGTGCCCGCCGCGCTGCCCACGCCCGCCGACTCACCGCACGCGTCGCCCGTACCGCAGCGCGTGGTGCCCGCGGCGTACCCCTTCCCGACACCGCCGCGCACGCCCAGCCCCGCGTCGGCGCTGCCCGCCACGACGGAGCCAGCCAAGCTGCTCGCCTACTTCACCGAGGAGGTGCAGGCGCGCTGGGACCTGGCGGCGATCCGGGAAGACGTGCTGCGATCGCAGCGTCGCCGCCGTCTCGTCTACTCCGCGCTGCTGAAGGGCACGCCATCCCTCTGGGACTACGAGCCGCGGGTCGACCCGAGCACGCAGTACGTGCGCAACCAGGGCAAGGGAGCTCTCGATGATGTGGAGTTGATCTCGCGCTGGCCGCGTGTGTTGCAGCAAGCGGCGACCGCTCAGGGGATGCCGGTCTAACGACCTTTTTTTCCCTTTTTTTTTCCCCCTTCTTTCTCGTTCTTTGGCAACTTTTCACGCTTTTTCTCCGAGACATGATGTTTCTGGGGAATGCAAAAGTGATACTTATTTCCTCTTGTTGATTGGCTAGCGCGGCGTATACCCGGCATCGGAAGCATGATTAGATTGATTGTCTATTGGCTATTGGCTTTTTTATATTGCTGTTTATTGGCTTTTATTGTCTGTTTATTGGCTCTATCTCATGGCTCTATCTTAATTGGCTCTTCGTTGGTCTTTGTTATCTTGATGTTGTACATAGGATGCATGTATGTATGATATACATCACAGAATGTTGATAGGTTGTACACAGGATAACGGTTTTTGTAGTGTAGAAGCAGTCATATAGTAATATTTCGAGCTTCTTCTGTATCATTTTACCAAAAGTCAACTTCGACTGCGATATACCACCCCGATTATATATATCCGCACCACATACGTGAATAATTAGACATCACGACTCACCCCTCAACAATTGGTGCAAGTGTTTAAAAGAGATAACCTAAAACATGTTCACATAATAATATTATAATCCTCTTATCATAACCCTACAGCCGTCAATCAAACTACATATAAACCTCGCATCTGGTTATCTCCTACTTAACCGTAAAAGCAAATGGCTGAGTAAGAACGGGCAACGTGGCCGAGCGGTTAAGGCGTAAGACTCGAATTCGGGGTTCATTCCGCGATAGTAATCTTATCTCTTCGGAGTCGCATGTTCGAATCATGCCGTTGTCGATTCTTTTTTTCTTTTCTTTTCTTTTCTTTTTCTTCAAAACCGAAAGTTTATTTTTGGGGTTTTAATTATTTATCCGAGGTAACTACAATAAGGCGTGGACGGATAAGACATTTCCCCGCATTATCTACTTTATTCTCCGATGACTATTTAAGTATTTAAGTATCCAACTACACTGTAGCAATCTACCTTATACAAATACAACATATGATATACACAATACCCCAACGAAACAAAAAGAAAGAGAAGAAAAAAATGTCCATCAAAATAGCCATCTCCCAATCCCGCACCCTCTCCACAACCTCCTCCACCCTCTCCGCCCTCTCCCACGCAACCCACAAAGCCTCCAAGCAAGGCGTCCACCTCATTCTCTTCCCTGAAGCCTACCTAGGCGGCTACCCGCGCACCTGCTCCTTCGGCAGCGCCATCGGCGCTCGCCACCCGCACGGCCGCGACCAATTTCTCGCCTATTTCCGCTCGGCCATCGACCTAGGCGACACGCCCGCCGGGGCCGGCGATGACTGGGTGAACAGACGGCTGCCGCTGCCGGAGACGGGCGGCGAGCGCGGGGACGGCACGCGGGAGACGCTGGAGAGGGTGGCGCGCGAGACGGGCGTGTTTATCGTCACGGGTGTGGTGGAGAGGGCGGGGGGTAGTCTCTACTGTGCGGTGCTTTATGTGGATCCTGTGCGGGGGTGTGTTGGGAAGAGGAGGAAGGTTATGCCTGTATTTCCCCTTTCCTTCTTTTCCCTTTCTTTCCCTTTCCCTGTCCTCCTATATAAGAGGGATTGAATACTAAACAAGGTGAAATGAACAGACAGGCTCTGAACGCCTCGTCTGGGCCCAAGGCTCCCCCAGCACGCTCCGCGCAATCAAAACCAACCTCAACGGCATCCCCGTGACGCTCGCCGCCGCCATCTGCTGGGAAAACTACATGCCGCTGCTGCGGCAGAGTCTGTACGCGCAGAACGTGACGATCTATCTAGCCCCCACGGCGGACGCGCGCGATACGTGGCTCGCGCTGATGCGGACGGTTGCTGTGGAGGGGCGGGCATTTGTGGTCAGTGCGAACCAGTGTGTTCGGTATGGGGAGTTGCCGGAGTGGGTTGATGGGGGTGGGGATGGGATTGGTTTGTTTCCTTTTTTTTTTTTTTT